>JABFPT010001960.1:4688-21256 GCA_022817245.1 Nixonia krombeini
CGAAATCAATCTCGTTTTGGATGCTCGGGTGAGTTTTCCATCGTAAACATTTTGAGCCGCGTTGAATAACGTCTGAGAAACGATTGTGAAAAAATGGCGAGTAACGCGGATAAATTCGGCGGGGTACGTGAAATGAAGCGGAAGAGTGTGGCGAAGGATTCGCGGGGAATCGTAAATTACAGCGATAGTGAAAGCGAGGCTCGTAATGCCGATTCGTCGAATAAAGGAAGATCGAGGATGTACTTAGACCCGGGGGAGGGGATCGACATCAACCAGGGGAGGGGGAATCGACATCGGAAAGATGGGCAATGACTGCGAACCGAGTAATCGATGGAAATTACGTTCTTCTCCGTTGAACGTATCTTGATTTGAATCCCGCAGTATCATCGTAACGAACCGATCTCTTTCCACGTCCCGCCAGTGTGAAAAAAAGAAAGCGAGAGAGAAACATGTCGGAAACACGTGTAAGACACAGACGCGGCATTGTAAATCAAGGGAAACGCGCTGCGATTGAAGAAGCGTTATAATTAACAGCACGTGTTTATGCGGGAACCGAAAGTTCATCAAATTTATGAAGCAATAACATACCGGACCCGCGCACCCGATTTATCGCCCTGGCGAAAGAGCTCGCGGGTCGCGCCCGCGTTGCTAATAGAATGCAAAGTGCCAGCGGCGGAAACGCATTACTGGATCCGCGAATTCGAAACCGCGGAATAAAATCTAGGGATATTTTCACGTATCCGATCGTTCGAATTTATTTTACACTTAACAAAGTCGTTTTGAAGAGGACGGAATCCTCTTCACGGAAACCGATTCCTCTTACACGAAACAGAACTTTCTTATATCCCGTAAATTAACCTTTGTTCAAAACAGTCTTCGTCTAATTGTTCTACGTGACCGTTAAATATATTTTCCACGGTAAAAGAAATCCTCTTGTCGGAAGTGGATTTTTCTTACACCAGATTGATTTTAATGAAACGATTCAAATCGCTACGTTAATTAAATAAAAAAAAAATAACAAATAACCGCGAAACACAAGTGTTCGAAAAATGTTTCAAAGCTTTGGAAAAGTATATAAAAATTGTTCACGATCGCGAGACAAGCGTTTAAAGCCGGCGTTTCCCTGAATGCATTAGGACTCGCTGGGAGGTTTCGAACAATCGCAGCTCGATCCATTTTCCGCTTCTTGTCCAATTAAACGTGAGTAAACACTTATACGTCCATGGCATTTGCTAAATGGCCGTGCGCTGCTAATTTGGTGTTGCGGAATTCGTGTGGAATGCCAGGCTCATTGTAAACTTCCAGCGTGGTATGAACTAAAAAGCGACTAAGCTGTTTGTCAGTGCTTCTTGCTCGCGCGAATTTATATCCCGTTTCGGCGTTACAACATTTTAACAATTTCGTCTTATAGGAAATGCGTTTTTGCGCACTTGGGAAACTTTCGCGGAACATGGCTTAATTGACTTGAGTTTTCAAACAGAGAAGCAAAAATGATGATTCGGAAAGAAAGAATAGGTAATTTGGATAATCCACGTAAAAAACTAATTAAGTCTTTTTTTGTCGCAAAATTTAATAATATTCAATTCATAAGAAAACCTAACGACGATGTTCGTGATACATTTTTTTCTCGCATAACAACTATATCCATTAATACCAATAAGACCATGTTGACATAGATGTCTAATAATGATGCAGGCGCGAGTTCTGATTCGGGCTGTACAACGAGAGGAAAGTGCGAGCGGAGTGAATTACGCGAGACTGTTCTCGTGACAGATGTGAAATTCGACGCCACATATTGTACCCGCTGTACAAATCATGGGGAATATCGAACGTGTCGAATTATTCGACATTACTCTACGTCAATAATTAGCTGAAATTCACATTTTTATTTATTTTCATTAATTGATATCGCTGTTCATTTTTTATCCAACTTTCGACGATTCTTATCCAGTGTAATTTGTAACTTGCACTGAATTTGTCAGTTAATATTAGAACTATCCAGTTAAATATATACCGTACATGTAGTCATTAAACAAAGCGTAAAAACCATAAATCAAACAATCTCTCATAAAGCAAAAAATGATAAGAGTATATAAAACAAAGCAGAATTCGTTGCGACTAAATATATGCACGAAGAGCTTAATAAAAAACCGCGAACCGGATATACAGACAAAGCCCCCCTTTCAGGAACAACGCGGGAACTACTTTCGCGACCTATTAAGTAAATCACACCACAATTCGTTCCCCATTGCCGCTCATTTCCTCTCCGCCCCGTTCTACAATAAGAATATTACAGTACTATTGAAATGTACGAAGGCGATTCGATTTGTCGACGACGCGTCCACCGCCGAGGGATTTTTTAAACAATAAAAGACAATGAAATTAAACTGCTGTGAGATGAAGCGACGGACGGACTCTCGTGAGGGCCTTAATTGGAACGGTTGGTAGCCGTATTTTCAGATTCTTCCTGTCACGAGAATGACAATGCGCGGGATAATTCATTGCCTGTTAAAAGCAGCTTCGTGCTATAAATCACTGGTGTATCGAGGAATCGTCAACGATCAACCAGTTCTTTCACCTCGACGCCGTTTCAAAATTGTCCAATTTCACTCGTTAAACAATTCTTTTCCGCGTTGTTCACCGACCTTGTAAAAAATACCTCATTAAAAAGAAAGGCAACTGGTAGTTATCGTGACAGCCAATAATGATCTCTATCGGTCTCTATTCGTTTCTCCTCGAACACCGTAATTCTCATTCACCACGCAATATTTTTATGGGAAATATTATTCCGAGATGGTTATATTATTATTAATGAAAAATAAATGACAATGACTGCGTGGAAATCGAAGCAAGTGTGTGTTGGTCTCTATCCGTTTCTATTCGGTTATTTTCACCTTCGCGTCTTCATGACTGCCTTTCAACCTGATCTCTGAATTACACGCGGAAAGAAAAAGAAATTATTCCAACAATGTTCATGCTGCGCAATTTCAAGTTAATTTGACAGGGACGATGTTTTTCATACGTAGCGGTCGGTTAATTAAGCTGTGGAGTCAACGACGAGTCTCACGACTCAATTATCGCGGATGGGCCACCCTTTCGAGCGATCATTCCTGGTAACATCGTCCCTCAACCTCTTTAGCGCTGCTAAAAATTAATTGCCACGGATCTTTAAATCTCCGGCGATTTACAAGTCGCGGGATAAAACGAGGCGCGGTTATGCGGGTTAAGTTTCATTATGATACTTTCTGACTTTATTCCCTCCCGTAAAAATTTAGTACCGCTAAAAATTTAGTTCGGTACCTTAAATTGCGAAGAGCCATCGAATGAGATTTATGACTGCCAGAAAATGCCGTTGATAAAAACTTTCTGTACTTTCGAGTCAACTGGAAATAAATAATCGAAAATAGTGGCAATTTTTCACGTTTGGAATAAATGATTTTTCCCCGTATATTTTGTCGACAATAAACGTGACAAACTTATATGGGGAAAATGATTTCTGGGGAAAAAGTCAAATTAAGCGAACGACCTCGCGTCATTTGTTTCTGAGGGTCGTCGTGCTCGGGAACATACTGACGAGAACAATATTTACGAACAATTTATACTTTTGACATTGTACTATAGTGAAAAGCAATTTCTTTTCTAGAACTACATTTCCGAAAAACCATTTATTCCGCTTAATTCTCGCATATTTCCCATATAAATGACCACATTGCAGGCATTAAATTTTAAATAACTTAAATTACAAATTTCATTTATTCCGCCAAGTAATTTTTCATTAACGTAATTACTCGTCTGAGGAATCTTTACGGATAAACAATTTTTCATATTTTCCAAAAGGCAACTGATTGTTCAAGTGTTGGTAAATATGTAAGCCACATTTTTTGAGGTAAAATAATAGTATTACGCAGAAATCTGCCTTACCAACATCGGAAACAGTTTCTATTACTGGTCGCATGAAACTCCTTTGATTATTTTACTCATTGACGATTGCAACTGTATTTATTTACTTTATTGCGCTGTTGTTATCTGGACCATCTTTGAATACCATTTTTGCTACTTAACTAAAAAAAATGTTCTATACAACGTTCGCACATTCGGCTATAATTCGATATATACAGTACAACCCCTCTTTATTACCCGCGTGATATCACCGTTAATCCGATTATGTGTCGAATTTACGACAATCGATTTCTGTAATCCTATCTACATGTCTCTATTTCGCCCTATTCCATAAAGGTTACTTAACGGCTAAATGGAAATTCAACCAAGTGACAACGCTATCTCGCAGAATTATATCCTTCTCTATCTTCCCTCATCTACGCTCGCGTTCGAATCGCATAAAATAGCATCGGGAAGAAACTGTGTCCCAAACAGGGTGGCAAGAAAGAAAGATTTGTCATCTATATGATCGTTCCCGGCTATTAGACATCGAATATCGTCTATTATTAGCAAGTGGAACTTCGCCTACTCGACCTTAGCAAAGTCAGAAAGACGCCGCTGTCGCAAATATCGCCATATCTCAGCACTTTTCTAAGCCACATAATTGTCCTATTTGTCGTCATTTCGTTATGTCCGATAAGACCTGACAAAAGTTTCAAAACAATTTGACAAATCACTTACCTCTCTCGAAGACAATGGTGACGGTTAACCGTCGATTATATGAATTGACAGCGAAGCACTTAACAACCTTGTGGTAACTAAATGGCAAAACACTGACACTCGTTAGTGAAAGAATCCGAGTTTGAATCCCGTCAATGCTCGTTTAATTTATAACGAGAAACGATCACGGAAGTTTGCTACCGTCAACGATTTACGATCCAAAAAAAAAATTGGAGTCCTTTAATTCTTCATTGAAACTGACAACATCTTTTCGAAATCGATAGTAAACATCGAGCTTGAGCGAGTTTAACATAATTATATTACGGCAATAACATACTCACCCGTGGCGAGCGTTATCGCCGATCAGGGGATTATTCAAAAATCATCTGTCTCCTCTCGCTGGCGGGAGCTCACGTTCGACAAACCGCAGCGGCCGTGCTAACGATAAAAGGCCAGGAAGGTGTTGAGCACGATAATAAAGAGGTTGCCATGGGCAGCCACTGCTGGTTTTTTTTCTGCCCGGCCGTGTTTCGCCGAATTTGCATAATTCGTAAAAATTCATAGCGCGCCTATCGCATGGCAAATTACCGTCAGGGATGATGACCGGAGGAAACGAGCGCGCGTAATTTCGGTTCAGGCCGATCAATAAACGCTTTTTTCGGTGCCTTCTCGACGTTACGCTCGTCCTTTCGACGTGTCACTCGTTTTTTCGACGTGCCACTTATTTTTTTTACATGCCACTCGTTTTTTTGACGTGCCACTCATTTTTTCGATGCAACGTCGCTTTTTCGATGCATCGTTCATCTTTCTGCCGCACCTTTTCCGCGCATAGCTCGCCTTTTTCGACGAAACTCCCCAAAATCCAGAGCCAGGGAAAAAAGACGAGCTGCCTCGTCCCTCGAATATATCACGCGTTGGCTTCTCTCGTCTGCCCCGCGTCCCACCTCTGCTAACAAACGCGCGTTATTTATGACAACCGGCCGCCGCTTTTCTTCCCTCGCGCATATTTACGCATTTTTAGGCCTCGTTCGTTTACACCGGCGGCCTCCGACGCGGTTGATTGATCGGACCTACGTTTTGCATATAATGACGCGTGATACACTCGCCGAGATAACTCACGGGATACGTCATGGCGGAGGCGAGTGCTGACACGTTTGAGATTTACGTTTCGACGCTTCCAAAACCGTAATTATATATAAAATGTAGAAACGCGAATTTCTGTGGTAAAGCAAACGTAAATCGAGGTCGCCCGACGCCAGAGACAGGGTTGCCGAAGTGACGTTACAAGATGTCGGAACAAACGTCAAATGTCTTGGGTATAAAATATGGACGTGAATTGAGACGTGCGACTTCCGTATGTCAAACCTAACCTAAGTTAATCCTGAAGTACAAAAGCACAGGCACACATGACGCGAACTTCGACTACTGTCGTTACAACTTGGAATACCGCAATCACGTGAAATGAGGAAATAAGACGACGCCTGTCGCATCTAACCTAAATTGAACTCAGCTGGTTTCAGATGAGACAAAGTTAAGCTGTCAATCACCGTGTAACGGAATAAAAGAACTTCAGAGAGTTCTTCGCCAAAAACTGTTACATTTTTAACTTTCCGTATGAACTAACGAATCAAAAATAGTTTTTTATTGGGTAAATAAAAAAGACGTCATTTTCGAAATTACCTTTTACCATCGCCGGTAGAAACGACGCCGACGATTCCGCGCGTCTTCCGCGAACGATTCTCCAACGGACCCACAGCGCCCGAATTGCCGTTGCTCTCATGGGGATAATTTCTGCGCACACCTGCGAGGCCACCACCCGAATTTTCGCCTCCTCTTTTTTTCGGGAGCCCGTCGTAAAGCGCGCCAGGCGTCGCTGACGCGTTAAATGCCCGACGTCCTCGTGATAAAATGCACACTGACTGAGATAACATCTTTAATCGCCAGCGAGGACGAAATAGGTGCCGGGCGCGAGCGCCAGGTGGGCGCTGCGGTGCCCCACACGAGCCATCCGGATCGAGTAACGCGAGATTGAGGCCCTCTTGACGGCGCAGGAGTCGGCGAAACTCGTGTGCACTCGTGGAAAGGGGGAAGAAGGGATAAGCGAGGGAACGAAAAATGGAAAGGCAATAAGCTGCCGAAAAAGGGAACGGGATCGATTAAAGTCTTCATCTTGTTTTTTCCCGAGAAGTCGTAACTTTTGTCAGTGCGAGACTGGTCGCTAATTATCACTGATCACTTTTTTTCTACTCTTTTTGCCAGTCACTCGCATTTCGTACTTTCCGTTGTACACTGTTAACCAACCGGAGAAAAACCTAACCTAAAAATATTCTTTTCAAGAAGGTACACCGAGGACGGTAACGAGCGCACGGTTTGGATCATCGTGACGAAACTGGCGATTGCCAGGTATCTTTTCTTGCAACGAAAGCCATTTTTTTACCGTTCTATTCTGGACTTACGCGGATAATAAAGCGAGTTGCGAAAAAGGCTTGCCTTTCATTCCTCGCGAATCGTTACTCCCGCGTGTTCATCCTCTCTTTCTTTTCTATTCCAAGGAAACGCGAGCGAATCTAATCCTTCGGAAGGCAGGTTTCTTCGCAAGAGCCACGTGGAGAGGAAACGTTGCCATTGGCCGGCGATTTCCCCCCGCGAGCTTGCGGCACGCCGGATAAGTGGCAAACACCACGTTCAGTCGACGTTCGACGCCGCCGTGTGAACGGCTGCAATTTCGCGCGTTGCCACCGTCACTTCGTACGCGTCTTCGATCTTCGCCTGTTCCTTCGCTCGGGCGCGCACGAATTTACAGCCCTGTAGCTGTACAGGCGGGCATGAGGTTGAATGAAAATCGCGGAAAATTATGAGGGAAACGGTTCGCTTAGTCATGCATTCGCGAACATGTTACTGTCCGCGATGAAAAGTGCTTTCGAAAAGTCGCAAGTCGAATTACATCATAATTTCGTTTTCCTATTTATCGTATCTTTCATGGTTTGGTAATTTTAAATTTTGGTAATATTAAATTTTGGAGAAATATGTTGCCTGTGATGAAGTTTGGTCGGTACAAAAGTGTTAAAGAAGAATTGTGCAATCGGGAAATGGAATAACAATTGTCTTATTACAATACTATACCTTTTTTTTCTTAATATTTAAACACTTTAAGATAAAAAAAAAACTAATTTTTTACTTTTATATATGTATATATACATGTATAATTTTATTATACTCTTCAAAACAACTTACACTGAAACATATTCGTTTGTAGAAAGTACATCTTTTTATTTTATTGTTTTATTTTATTAAAACTACATATTATTTACTTTCAATTCGAAATTGAGTTCATAATTTATTTAGAGTTTATTTAAACGGGAAAGATTATTTCCCTACACATACATGCATAAATGTGGAACACTAAATTATGAAAAAAAATTAAACTACCGCCTATAAAACACGGGGTTTTCAAGTGAATAGCCGTTTTTTCAAATTATTCCCTTGAATTAACAATCATAGGAATAATTCTTAACGGCCTAAAAGATAGCGAAACTGAACACATACATTGAAGAAAAATGTCAAAAGTACCGATGTATCAATATATTGTACTATACAGAATATTAATATATATATATATTTTTATAAAGTCTAATATTTGACTACAGATTTCCGTATGAAACTCGCTCGTTAAAAAAAGAATACGAACTAAAAAATAATCAATTTAGTTGAAAAATTGGCATTGAAAAAGCGTATTAACTTCTTGGCAATATTTCATCCAGCACAGAAAAATCGTTTTCGCCAAAGGGGAGGCACGTGCCTGCGAATCTCTCCCATCCGAATCCGGTCGATGTCGGGATCAAACCCGGTAAATGAAACGCATGATCGCCAAAATCGTGCCCTTGGCCAATGACAACGCGTCTTTCTCCATCAAACCACTCTCAGATCAAATCTCCGAAAGGCAATGTCGAACACGTGAGTACGAAGGGAAATAATCCACCGAAAAATAACGCCAACAGCGGTGTTGTGTTTATTAAACTTCTAATCCGCGTAAAGTAAAACCGCCGCCAGGTGGCATCGTTAAAAAGTTTACGTCGCTCGCGCTAATTACGCCTCGGGATAAATTTCCAACGCGCGTTTTACCCGTCGAAGTTTCGAACGTTATTAGTTTCAATGTTCGAACGCGGCTGATTCACGGCCATGCCCGTTGGTTTATCGCGGCTGGGAAAGTTCGGTGATTCGCGTTTTATTTTCGCAGTTTCGCCGCGTATTTACGATTAAAGGAAAGTAACTGAAAAGTGGCTCTTTATCACGGAATTACCGCGGCCTTGCGCGAGGCACTTCGAAGGTGGCAATAAATTCCGAAATTTATGAACTTGCGGGAACAAAGTTGTGTCGTTCCGACCGATACACAATTATCCACTACGCCTTATTTTTCGGCGAGACAATGCGCGCAATTAACATTTTATTTTTTCTTCTTCCATCCGCGACTGCTACACAAATCACGCGCCGTGGCTGACTTCGCCGACTGAACAATGTCGAAACGTTGACTCAACGCATTTGTTACGTCTTTAGAGTAGAAGTTTCGAGACAATTTCGAAAAATATTTAATTCCACCGTGCAACCGTCGCAGCGATGAATCAACGCGTTAGGATGTAATTAAACGCTGGCCGTTAATTACTTATTGATCTATCGGAAACGCATGAATTTCGAACATTGGCAGTATCGGTTAACAATAATTCACTTGAATTATTGTCAAACCGCGCGAAAAGTATCAGTCGTGATTTTATTATCGATTGTGTCGAACATTAATTGTATCGATTAATCGAAATGAAGTTGAATTAATCGAGATCACTTTTCAATTGGCAAACAAAGGCGAACAAACGACTGTAACGTAAGTAAATGTATAAAATTCACTTTTTAGTTATTTCCAGCGGGACGTTTTTGATCCAAGAATGCGCGTTTAATTAATTAACACATTGACGAAAAACGGTCGACTATGCGGTCCGATGCGGATAATTTACAGGCGTCGTATATAAATCTGCAGCTAAGATTTGTGCATGAAAATATCGAAGGCAATGAGGGGGAAAAAACGGGCGAAATCTCTTAAATTAGAAACGCCGGGAAGTGCCAAGTTTTTTACATCGATCAACGCCTCGCAACCCTCGGCCATTGAGACTAGTCGCCGCGCGGATGCCGCCGGCCAGCATGATGAATAGCGGTTTTAATCTTCTCATCATCCGCAGTTTGCACCCGCGGATTATCCCGAAAGCTCTTCAGAACTTTTCCCCGACTTTTCGCCCTACCGGATTTCACTACCGAATAACCGCGAATGCAACTTTATTTTTCCCACCTTCCGCATGACGCAACGAAATCCGTCTTTCTTTTATTTTTTTTTAATTAGGATACTCAACAAATAGAAAAATGTTAGATCGTTACGTTCCGTTGTTTATAAACAAAAATAATGTATAAATTGATTCTTTCCTTGCGAAGACCTGCTCGTCGCGAAATTGGAGCAGAAAATCGCGATAGTGATTTTTCACTGAACAGTGTCGTTTCGTTCAAATTGTACGTATTAACGAAATAGAATCGAGAGTATATCGTTCGTAAAATCCAGGGCTTCCGATCGGGACGATAATAAAGGTACCGGCGGCGGCAAATGAAGACGAGTCGCGCGTGGAGAAGGTCCGCGGCCTTATATGGAACCCTTTCGACGTCCGACTAAGTAACCGCTTTGGAGCAATTCACGGATGACCTTCCTTCGCGGGCACACCTTTCTCTCTTGAAAAAAGCGCGCCGGACGTCCGAGGAATCTGCGGTGCCAGATTTCCATCAATGGGTTAACGGGCCGATATTTCGCGGCAAAAAGCTTGGATAGCAAAAAATCTCGTAATACAGCGTGGCACCATATGGTGCCACGGCTACTACATTCCCAACAAGATCTCAACATCCGACGCAAGTCGGTGTCAAGGTAACATCGACGATAAAGTTACATCTTCGGGATGGAATGGAATAGGTTGTGAAAAGAAGTACGACGTTCCGTGGCACCATATGGTGTCACGGGCAACCGTATTTAGAACAAGTTCCGCGTAAGAGCCCGATACGCCGTTAAAACGAGCTGGATAAACAATACGCGATATTCGAATGGTCCGGAACGAATAGTAACATTTATTTCGGTCGCTTCATCCGCGTCTTTGACACTTCCGCGAACGATATTCGCGGATGTCTCGAACGTTGCCGTTCGTGGAACGTCGCCGGCAAAAAATAAGTCGCCTCGAAGACGCTAATTGGATCAATAAACGAGACGATTCGTTCTTCGGTTCCAACTGGAGGTAGCGCGTAATCCGGCCGGCGGCAGCGTCTCTGACAAAACTCGCATGCTAATCTTGTTTTCGCCGAGCGTGGCCCGATTTCGTTTCATCCCGCGCTTATCTTTCCCAGATCTCATTTCGCTGTCGGGCATCGCCGCGGATTACGCGCTCTTTACATGTAAAGCCGTAGCCAGTCTGGCGGAACTAATCAATTTGCATACGAGTTGCCACCGAGACTCCTTCCGCTGCTGATGTTGCGAAAGCTGCTACTCGTTATTTCCCACTCGGACGTGGAAACAAAGGTCCGGGATCGGGACGCCGGTTTAAAATTGTCACCGTGATTTCTCTAACTCCCTTAATTAAACATTCCGACCGCGTCCGGGCTTTTCCCACGGCTCGATTTATCGCATTGCCGCGAAAGAAGGTTAAAAGTTAGCGATCGGTCAACGTTGCCCAACTTCGCAATATTATTCGGAGATTCGGACATCGCGCACGTTCGTAATTTGACATCGCCTACTTTCGAGCATCACGCGTGCTTTCTGCTTACTCATCCCGGCGCCGATACTCGCTGGGTCGAAACGCAGTTAAACTGGTCCTATTTGTTCGCCGCAACGGTTTCACATCGGGACACATTTCACGCATATCTCCGTCTAACGCGGAGTGAGTAAGCAAATGAGTGGCCGAGGTTCAAGACCCTCCGCTCTATATTCGATCCACGTGCGGTCTAAAGAACATTTGCACCTGATTTGGAAACTAATTTTGCCAGTTGTTACGTACTTTTGACATTTCTCGATTGTTATCCCACTTCGCATGTCGAAACAGTGTACGAGACACTTAATTTAAGACCCAACGAAACTAACCATTGAGAAAAGCTTTGCTGCAAGAATAATTCAGAAATTAAAATTAGAAAATTATTATTAAAATCAGACAATTGTACAATGACCTTGTATAAGATAAATGGAATAATTATGTAATTTGACTCATTTGAGTGGAATTAAAGATGTATTATAATTAAAAAATAAAGATCGAGTGACGTTCGTTTATTTTGTGAAAACTGTTATTCTTCGAGTGTGAAATACAACGGTTCGAAATCTAAAGCGAAATGTCGAGGGATGTGACGGGTATTTACGGACTACCGAAAATGGGTAAAACCGCGTTATCGGAACTGGCGAAACTGTGCGCCCGGAAAAACACCAGGTGAGGATGCAGCCCGACAGGAGGAACGGCTTGCAGCAGCAGACATGCGAGGACAGCGGGCTCGCTACTTCCGGCGAGCTAGGCGAGGCTTCTTGTTCCGGCGAGTGCGAGGGGGTAGTGTGCGTGCTGCGCGATGTTGCCAAGAGAGGCGACCAAGGTCAAAAAGACCCGAGGTACCATTTCGAGGACCGAGTGTGAATGACGATCATCATTCGGGACTTTCACTGGGAAAAATTTTATTCTAAAAATAACTATCTGCAATTATAAAATAAAGCCAGAATTATTGCAAAAATTTGTAAAAATGGCGGAAGGTGATTTGTTTCTACATTACCAAAGCAAAACGGAGAATTTTTTAAGCACAGTGTATGACAATGTTCTTACTTCTTCCTGTATGTTCTAAATCTCCTGTGACAGATAGTTATTTCTATAATTAAGTTGTTCTCGGTAAGGAGAACACTTTCCTCGCCTTTGCACAAGATTCAAAGAACTTCTTTAATGAATCATAAACTGCGATTGACAAAATATCGGCTTCCTAATCTTGTAACCGAATTGAAAAGGTGCGAGAAAGGTTATTTCGCCGGAGGCAAGCGTTCTCCAAGTTTGATTTTCTCAGGTACGTCGCGCAGTGCACGATACGACAGCACTATTACCCGGAGAATGGTTGGGGTTGGGTGATCGTGGTAACGAGCACTATGGTGCACATTTTGGGCGCGGGCATTCACGGGGCCGCTGGAATCACACTGGCAGAAGCCATGCGAAAGTATCGACAGACGTTGGCCAACGTAGGTATGTGAATCGTCATAATTGAACTGATCGGTCGAACCGATCATGACAGATCGTTCCACTCACTACCACCACTATTGACAATTCCACCGACATAACCACTGTCATTTCCCCTCAATCTCGTATTACCCCCGCAGTTGGAATAACAAAAAAAAAATCAATTCGTCACTGCGCAAAACTTGACAACTACGCATAAAAATAATACCAAGTTGGCACTCGTTTCTGAATTAAATACAATTACTTGTAATACAAAGACATAGATATTTCTAACATATACAATACCATGGATTGATCATACGGCAATTTTTTCCATGAAAATCATTAAACGTGGTACGGCGTGAACAAATCACCGGTCTTTTTATACGCGAAAGTGTTTTATTCGATGTCACAACAACTGCCGCCCATCCCTTTTCTCTCTCTCTCTCTCTCCGTCACTTCTCCGCCTTCCATTTCTTTTACTACTTCTTCTTCCTCGTGTTGAATTCTCATTTCGGCAATATTGCCTCCGGAAAAGTTCGGAGGAAGCTCCGCGGTACTAAGCGGACGCGAATTCCGCATTTACATTCTACCGCGACGCCGCTGCAGCTTGTCTGGAAAATCCAAGCCAGCTACGCAATATAGCGCGTAGACGCGAGCGTTGCGTGCCCGCCGGTAATTGCGCGTTCGACTGGTCGTCGCGGACGAAAGGCGAGCGAGCGTTTTTCAGAACCGCTTATGACTTATCGCGACAACTTTCCTACAATTATCACATAAGAACAAATTAATCGACTCGAGCGTCGCCCTGTTCCCTTTTGATACATTATTTATTATCCTCGTTCCTGTTGGAAAGTACTCGAAGAAGTGGATAAGAATGACCAGAAACTCGTAGACACGGACAGAAAAGGAACAGAAATTGTCATCGGTTCCTATAAATCAACAAAGATGAAAAATAAATCAATTCCTGTACGATTATCAAGTTCGTTTGTTCATCCGTGTCAAGTAGTACCTTCGGTACCTTAATTTATAAAACTGGAATAAAAACGGATGACGGTGAGAGTGGATGGATAAAAACGGATAGAAACCAATAGAAAATTTTACCAATATCCACACCATTCTTGTCACTTCCTCTTGTCCGACTGTAACGAATAATCGATGGAAACGATCGAATCTACTGAAAAAAATACTTTCCGATAGAAACGGATTGAGGAAGGCAAAGATCGTTCAGGATTCGAGAGAATGCGACAGAGAATGCGGTAACTTATGCGGTGACCGTCGTATTCGTCCGCTTTCTACCAGACAATTTTGATGCAGAAGAATTCCGTAAGCGGAATTCGAATTATACAAATGGCGAACGTTCAATTTAGAAGCGGCTATTTAGACAACTTTCCCCTTCTCGCGATGGCAGGCCGGACGATAAATCTCAATGTTATTCGAGTCTCTCCCTCGGGGACTCGCTCGTCCTACATTCCCCGACGGCTTTGACGCGTTTGATTCCGCGGCGATCGAGACAATATCCGCCGCCTGGCGACCGACACTCTATTCCCTTTCTCGACGAATTCATTACGTGATGCAACGCGGGATATAAATCTGCGGCGGAGATTCCGCTCTGACCTTCGCGGAAATTATTGGTCGACCGTGCGCCTCGGGAAAGATCGGAAACGCGTTTCAACGAGGGGGAAACTCCCGCGGAATTTTCCTCGGTGGTCAAATCCGGACATTTAATTCCGACGTTTATTCCTGCCTTTCGAAACTTTTCGTCCAACCCTTCGGGTAATACTTCCGGAAATGTGACGACTCGGTGTAAATCGACGGTTTGGACTTTCAGTTGATCGAAAGGGGACTTTTTAAGCGGTCGAAAGCTTTTACCGAAACTGATTTTTCTCCCTTTTTGAAACTTTCAATGACATCATTCGAAAATGTCCAACTGGAAGTGTTTTTATTCCGAGCATTTGGCGGTTCAATATGTGGCACTTGGGGACAAATATTCTTCATATTTATGACGAACTGCGACTGTTGGTGGAATCTTTCGGAGGGGTCACAAAACGGAAGTGCGTCTTCGAGGTAGTGCGTGACCCTAGTTTTTCCATGTACAAACAAGGACGCAGTTCAATGCGCGATCAAATTACAATCGAAGTCAATTACCGTGATTGACATTTTCTAAGAAGAAATTAATGCACACTTTTGACAAGATAATCAAAAAAACTTATATAAAACATTGTAATTTGTAGAGATATAAATTATGTTATCTGATATTACAAAATATATTACTATAAAAATACGTAATGTGTATAGTGTGTATTATATATCTCAATATGTGTGTCGCAAAGAAAGTATTGAAAAAGTAAACACTGAAAGCCACAAGTACGATTTTTCTGACGACTTTTTCACTGATTTTGCTTCCGGTATGAATTCAGACTAAAGCAAGTGAATGTTACCCTGCGCTAATAAATACGTCACTCGTGAGTCGAATATTGTTAGTTTTCTCGAATGTGTCATATCGAATATTTATTTATCGCAATACCAGTTTCGACGTGTATGACCTCGCGAAAATTACCAGCTGAAAATTACCGTTCGGAGACACGTTGCCGTTACGGCTGGGAACAAGTGTCACTTGACACAAACGTTAGTTGGAAAATCGAAGTCGAACCGAATATTGGAGCACGCACAGTTTCAGTTGTTGCACAGTGTTTACCACAACGCACTCGATGGTGTTGAAAAATACGTAAACTAAAAAATACCTATTTCCCTATTAGTATTTTTTACACGTATGTACTTTTCCTATTAAGGACACAAAATTAAACAGAACCGTATGCAATAATGGAATTACGTATATTCAAATGAATTTAGTGGAGTAAGGGCGGCCAGCACTTATCTTTTTTTCGAAAAATCAACTTTGACTTTCGGTTTTGAGTGTCACATTAACGGATGTACATCTACATCTTGCGATGTAGATCAAACATCACCCCCATCTCAGCCCTTCCCTCCATTGGGGACAGAGATATTGGGATAGGAAAAGAAAAATTATGCAGCAGTGGCGTGATCTAGAAAACTTTAAAGTTTCTTCCCTATGACTTTCCCCTACTTGGGACTTAAAAAATGAACGAGTTCCGGTGTTATCCCCACCATTTTTCGGTTTTTTGCAGAAAAAACACATTTGCAGTCGGAATCGCCGTAATTGCAATACGGATTCGGTCTCCTCGTCGAAAAGGACGTCATATAGTGTGGAAAGTAGAAGAAAAGTAGAAAAACAAATTTTTTTTCCACTACTCAAACTATTGGTACTGTAATTGTAATTAAAAGTCGTGTTATTAGTTTAGATCGACATACTATGGCTTGTTGGATTCGCCTTGATGTCCAGAATAAACTGATACTTTGCTCATTTTTAAATTCGTACATGGCGGCGAGTTATAAGGCGAAAACTATGAAATTTGGTAGAAAAACATGCTCCTTCAAATTTGCATTTTTCCTCAATATCTCTGCTCCTAATCGCAAGAATGGCCAACATGGGTAGTTATTCTTAATGTGCGTCGCGAGATGTATCCATTGGTGTATGACTTAATGGCGAAATCCGAAGTTGATTTTTCGACATTTTTCCAAAAGTGAAACTATTGGTACTGTAACCGTAATTAAAAGTCGTGTTATTGGTTCAGATCAACGTGCTATGGCTTGTTGGATTCGTCTTGATGTCCGGAACAAAATGGTACTTTGTTCTTTTTTCAC
>JABFPT010001961.1:9518-21262 GCA_022817245.1 Nixonia krombeini
GAAATGTATCGATTACGATCAGACAATGGTGGACAGTCTGAATTATTGAATAAGTAATTATTCCTTTTAATTACATAAAATAATTGTTTTAGTATGAGAAACTAGAAAACTTTGTTAAAATGATTTGGATTATTTATTAAATAAAATTAATTACTGAAAGAAAGAAAAAATGCAAATTAATTGTTCAGTCAAGCGGAAATCAATTAGTTACGTTAGTTAGTTTAATTAAAGCTATTCATATCAATTGTTACAAATGCGTAATACCCAAGTACGTTTATGCAAGCGACGGGAAATAATAGATGATTAAAAAACGTATAAGAATAAATTCCAAAATTTTTGTTTATTTATTTTTTTTTAAAGATAAATTGTTATAAAAAACCGTAGCAAGTGGCAAAATCATAATAAAATTTTCCATGGGCGAGTACACATTTCTTTGTCGAATATTTGTTTGATTTATAAATGAGAGTAATTTGCAGAATGTCGATGCAACAGTATGTCAAATAAATGAGATAAAAAGCAAGTTTTGCAAGTCGTTCGTTTTTGACGATTTTAGGATGGACGATGCGCGACGACGGGTCGAAAGTATAGGAGAACTTCTCCCTTGATCCTTCTTGGACTCGATAATACCTAAAGCGAGGTATCTACACTAGAAAAATTTATCGAATCTCTTTGGGAATGAAGAAACGAGGTGCTGCTCGAACGAGAGATCAGAGCTAGTCTTTTACCGAACGCTTGAGAAAATACTTTTCGTGTAAAGCTCTTCTCCTTTTGCGAGGGAATCGATTTTCCTCGGTACATATCTTAAAAATTCATGACTGCAGTCTTTGACTCGCCGGGATAAGATCAGTCGCGTAATTAAGCGTCGACGATTGGTACAAATAGAAAATAATTATACTTTCATTGATTATCGATCACCCCATTTCCATATTCTTTATATTTTTATTGCATGGATTCACTCCTGCGATAAATGCTTATACGGATTTCATGCATATTTATGGGATGTACAACAATGCGTAATGGACTTTTTATTGATTCCTGCAATATTTAATGCCGTAATAAATGTGTGCATAATTGATATTCCTCAGAAATGGTTAATAATAACAAATAATGTTTCATTTTCATCTTATTATCATTTATGATATGTTAATACTATATGTTCCGTGTGGCATGTAGAAGTAATACGTAAAATTTAATTTTACCGTCATGTATAACTAAATTTGCAAAAGAAAGGTTGACGAGAAGTTATTGGGATCCCACGACATTTGCATGTCAAATTATATTGAATATTAATATGTTAATAAATACCATCTTTAGTTGTTGCATTTCATCAATTACATTTCCAAATTAGTTTCTGTAATTTATATTAGTTTACTTTGATTGGAGAAAGACAGTATTATCTGGTGAGAACCTGATCATAAGTAACAGAAATTCAGATTATCACTTTAATATCTTATTCTGTATTAAATACTTTACATTTCAGTTTCAAAAATAAATGTAAATATCTGTCAAATGTATGTAGTTACGTACAAATTTACAATTAATTTAGTCACAGTAAGTGCTAGGAACACTGAATCAATTCATCGACCCATGACTTCAATGCCACTGCAAAATGTGAATGTTTCGTGTATCTTTTATACGATTTTCATGAATCCTTTAACGTATTACATTTTATTATAATATTTATAACATTGTTATAAAATGCGAAATTAAAGAAAATGTTTCGTCAGTAAACAACTTGCGAATGAAACGGAATATCGAATTAACAGAGAAATATATTGAAACTGAAAATGATACATGAGAGTTTTGCAAATAAAAGTAGTCGAGAGAGATCGTAATTTCAGGAAAATTTCTCCACCTTTGCAGAGTTGTTTAATTAAATGAAAAGAAACAGTTTAATTTAGGTAAAGTATCAATTACGATGCAATCTGAAATTCTTTCATGATTAGTAGCAAATGTAAAGAAATGCAAATATGCAGTATATAATATAACAGTACATAATATACAATACATAAATATAGTATAGTAATTATAACATGTAAATATCAATGCAAATATCTTCATCTTATAATACAATTATAAATTGTTTTGACCAAAAAATGATGTCCTTACTTCCCAAATTTGTATAGAAGAGACTATATAGGAGAGTGAAAAGTAGTGATGAAGGATAAAAAATGAAATACCAAGTAACAGAGAGAAATTGAGTTTCAGTTACCATCTACCCCAGTCCCACTGTAGTCTTGTTGAAAAATTCGATCGGGAAGTATTACGCTGAGTAAGTTTTGGAGTCGCGGTGACCTCTTTCCAATTTCAGATTAAAATGTCGCTATAATATAAAAGTAAAACATTTGCACTTATCAGGAAAATGAACAACATTTTTTTCGCAAACCGGCTTCTTTCATAAGCCGGTTTACAACGCAGTGACGTTATTTTCTCAGACATATACCAGGAAGATCATGGGGGTCAGTGTGACCTTTCGTAGTAATCGAATTACCAACAAAGTTTCGAATAATCTCCTCCCGCAACTTTGTCGCAAGTTCGAGCAAATTAAGATTGAATTGTAAATAAATTTAAATTTTCTTAAATTGTACTATCAGAAAAATATTATTGAACCACGTAGACCCAACAAGTATTTGTTTGTTTGTAATATTTTTCAAATAGAATAAAACCACAGAATGAACTTACGCCAATTGCAATCCAATGCTTTTCATAGCTAAGTTTTAGCTAAGTAATAGCATGACATCCAAATTTCTGTACGATTTAAATTAAATTACTTCGCTCACGATTACTTTTCAACCATTTTCCTTGCCCTCCAGCTTTTCCATTATTCAACTTTTCTATTTCTTTTTGATACAATTCCTATTATCGACGTTAATTTTACTTATTAGAAAAAGTCTTCAATTAAATAAAATGTTAATATCGAGAAAATGATCACTTCTACAGCAGCATTTTTTGAAAAATACACACCGTTACGTGATTTGTTTATTTACGGCTATTTGCGCTAGCGTGTGTTCGGTAGAAAAATAAACAGAGGGTACTCAAAAGCCAAAATATAGACCGGCGTAAATAAGCAAATGGAGGGTGCGGAATCGTCGCGATTGATACGGCATGCTCGTACACGCCGGGAGCATGCATGTAGCCATTTTTCCTGAACACCGGGCTATACATGCGATCGCGTGCGTGTATTCGGATACAACATCGTCTCGAGAATCGCGGCATAGAACCGTGTTGGTTATTGGCAAAGTTGTACGCGACATCCGGCAACTCCAAACCCGGTTTCACTCTTGATATCGGTTACCCATCCCAGCTGCTGCCCCTTCACGAACTCGGCGGCGCTGCCGGCCCTGCTACTCCCGCTCGCTCGCTCGTTCGCCATAACCCTGATGCGGTCTCTCAACTTTCTCGTAGGATCGCGAAGACTTTAGGATCGCGACGAAGGGCGGAGGGGGAATTGAAAGAGGAACGAAAGAAAAGGAACAGGGGTTAAGGAGGTGGATGTGTGGTGGCG
The DNA here is from genome assembly GCA_022817245.1 of Nixonia krombeini. Taxonomy (NCBI): domain Eukaryota; kingdom Metazoa; phylum Arthropoda; class Insecta; order Hymenoptera; family Scelionidae; genus Nixonia; species Nixonia krombeini. The sequence continues at coordinate 13,024 of JABFPT010001961.1, forward strand.
AGTGGGAGATGGTGGGAGCCTGAGGGGGTGGTAAGGGAGCTGTGTACGTGTGCCTGCGTGTGCGTGTGTGTGTTAGTTGATGGAGTGAGGATGAGCTTCAGCGAGTGATAAATCGATATGATTGCGTACGTCAACTACGCGGATGACAAACGCTAAATCCCGGTGATTCAGTTGGAACTGCCGTTTCCGGTTCTTATAAATGCCGGCCATTATTCTTATTCTATGGCTTCCTCGGATCGTCCGAGAGGGTGCTCGGGGACTTCGGTAAAGGTCTTTCAAAGGCTCTTCCACTGATTTGAGAGACGGCTCGCGCACGGTCAAAAGTGTGCATTGTACTAGAAACTTATTGTCGGATAAACAAAGGAATCGACGAGGAAAACTGTCTAGTGGAGCATACAGTGACGTGGTTTACTCTAGTTAATCTTGTTATTTCCAAGACATAGAAGAAGTTGATAATGCGTATTTGGTGGATTTTGGAAAAGGCGAGTCGGTGCACGCGGACGTCAGAAAATCTTTCATTTTCATAGTATTTATATATCTTTGCGTTTCTCCAAACCATAAAAGAAAGGCTGCAATTAGATTTAAAATGGAATTCGGACAGTATTTTGTGAATATGGATTATATTTGAATATGACCCAAGCCATGAAATATTGAATTGAATTTTCTTTTTGTTACACTGAACGTTCCTTTTTATATTAGATCGACGCGAATAGTGTAGAACTTCACTGGAATTTAGTAAATATCGAAATACTTTCTAAAACATTGTTTTATTTTTGAGTCAAAAACTATCATGTTAAATATTAAAACAGTAATCTTGAAGAAGTGTATTTATTCACATTGATTCTTTATGATTATGAAATTTCTGAAATTGTACACTTTCAAATAAAAAAAGGAAACGAGACCTGATAAATGTAGTCGTAAAAGTAAATGTAGAAATCTCGTAAAAATTTGTTTTACTTATGCGTTGCGTATTTAAATATTGATTTGAGGTTGAATTTTTTATCTTCGACGCTACAAGAACTATTTGCATGTGTAGATACAAATTTACGTATTTGTATGTGAACAAAGTTTTAAAAAATCTGGGTTTTTTAAATTCTATATTTTTTTAAGCTGATCAGATTTTCAGATTATATTTTGAGAAAAATATTTTGCGATTATATTTTACGAGTTTTACGAAAGTAAATCAAAAACTGAGATTTAGTTTACGACAGACCGGCACAGGAAATAAATATTAGCTCTACAAGTGTGTAACAGTGAAACAAGCAAGTACTAATTCAACATTGACTTTTTTCCACTCCTGCCATTTGATGTGTCTCATTTATTGAAATAACTCTTAAACCATTTGAAAAGTCGGCTTTTGTGCAATCTTAATTTTTTTTTTAATATATAATTTCAATCAAAATACGTATGTACTTGCAGCGACAGTTGACCGTACCATTTTATTCCAGACAAGTGTGCAATATTAATTTGTCAGCATTTCTAATGCACATCTATTCTTCGATTGCGATCGGACACTAGCGACATTTTCGTAGGATGATGGTCGTGGAGACTGCTTCGCGGAGACATTGTAAATAAAGTGAAATATCGTCGCAGTTTCATTTCCATGCTCCGTCACGACATGACGAGAGCGTGATGGGAAAAAGGAAAACGTCGGGTGCTTTCTGGCACCCGACGGAAAGCTTGTCGTCAAACTTGCGGCGTCTGTTTAATGTACAGCGCGCATATCGATAATTTCATATTTCGCGTTACTTTTATTCGTCTCGTCAAACGATTCCGCGCTCCACCGGCCATACCCGTTGTTCCCATCGGACGCGCTCGTTTCCAGCAGCCAGCGCCACTTTCCACCTGCCCGCCAGTCGAGCCGCTCGAAATGAAATAAATACAAACGACGCATCGATATGCACGATTCCATCGGCGCGTTGGACGCGCCTGAGCGACTGGAAAACACGACTCGTACAAAAATCCATTTTTTCTTCTCCCCGACTATTTTTCCTTCTACTTTTTTAGGCCGCACGTATGAGTATTCGCCGACATGTTGGAATCCAATAAATACCGCTTTTAGTGAGCGTCGGTTTTTTAGCAACATCATTATGTATCCTTTTTTATGTTCCCTTCGTACACTTCGCCATTTTACTATTTCAGTTCTGAAAAATATATACCGAATATTGTATTCCCTTTCTATTTTAGCATCTTTTCCTGGCGATTGTGTAATCATTGCGATTTGTTTGCCACTTTAAATATGAATGAACATATTAAATGCCAGTTTGCGGTTTGCTGTAAAATGCACACCAGGGATTGTCGTAATAACCGCTGTTGCTGGTTTTGCTACTTTTGTTACGATAGCTTATTTTGTTATGTCATAATAATTGCAGGTTTTGGTTAAGTAGTCGGATAGGCAGCACATGCGTTACTGTGAATTCTTGGTTACAGAAACCTTCTGTTGCTATTGAATATAATATTAAGTAGTGGTATGTAAGCTATGCCTTTAATTATCAAGATCTCAGGAAAGCGATACGTTCGTGATATTTGCTAAAGTTAAGATATTGTTCATGTTTCTAAAATACACTCAATTAAATAAAAGTACATCAGCTTGGAGAAATTATCGTTTAAATTATCGCTTTCAATACCACTGCAGTGACACGCATTGTAATTGAAAAGGGAAACCTGTACATTAAGCTACGGCGGTTAACACAAAATGTGGGGAGGTTAAATCCAGTCGATGCCGAGAAGATTTGCAATATGCTGCCACGTCACGAGTTTAACTAAATTTTCAATTGAAACATTCACTAACGACTATCAGTTGCACACGAAGTTTAAATGAAGTTTAGGTGTCGCTCAAATTGTTTCTTTATTACATATTGCTATTTTGTTGTATTATTGTAGAATATATCACTATGCATTATATTTTTGCATTATATTCTCTTTTAGTTTTTTGTTACATTGCATGTAAACGTTATTTATAAATGTCTAGTTTCCATACCTTGCCCGAAAGGCATTGGGAAACCTACTTTTTCTATACACTTCGAAGCGTGGAATACGAATCTGAAGTCAAAAGTGGTCCTCGATGCAATTTTCTTATGTCAATTTTTATGTATTTGAAATGGTAATCGCGTAAAACTCGTTTTACTTGAAGGCCGTGTACCGGTTTGTGGTCTGCGTGTGGTATATGCGCGTAAGCTGTGTATACGGTTTAGTTAGGTTAAGTTTTAAAACAGTGGATAGTTCAGGCTTGTGCATCTTTTTTATAGGAAAGTATACCTCTTTTCCCTGTGGTAGACCCATATCGAACGTTACTTTTTAATTGCAGATTTGTATTCCAGACATCTACATACACACAAAAAGTTGTCTTTTTTGTAATTCTCTAAGAAGGGCTATATAGAAATTCGACGTATAATACATTTCTGCATTTTAGTATGTACTGAACTGTTATACTTATTATCAGTATATTTTTCATATACTGAAAGTATAATTACGATTTTCATTTTAAGCTGTTGACTTATTACGCCCGTAAATTAATCGCTCAAATCGTCTTAAGCATCCTAAAATGATTTTTTTTGAAACGTAAGCATAAATTAATCTCTTATACCGTGCAGTTGTGGTTAATACATTGATTGAATAAATGTGGAATTCTTTCAAAATGAATACAACAAAATACAAAAAGAAACATTGACATGTCGAACATGCGATGTAAATACTGATGTGCCCGCCCATTTCTTTGCAAACGTTTCTCGCCGCGTTCCAAGCCTTCGATCAAGACGGCGTCGTCACTGCGTTTGCCAAACACGTCGTAAATGGAACAACGCTTTTTTCCCCCATGCGTGAATAAAGTAAGCGCGGGATAGACGGCTTACAATTACAACAGCGACAGCATGGCAATGCGAAAGTCGACAGAGGCAGAAGAGGTGTTGAGGTATTTATATTGGCTTCTCGTGGCGTGACAGTGATCTACCGGGAATTCCACTCTCTGTTCTCACACCCCATTCTCCCTTCTTTTCGCGTTTTTTCATCCCGGATCTGCTCACCCCACCGATTCCTCGTCGAACTAATAAAAGCGACACTGATCCTGTTCGAACATTAGGACGCCCGGAAACTACCCAATGAAGGAAAAGTCGACGAGATGCAATGACAAAAAGCAGGACTGGAGAAACGAGTGAATATACTGAGGAGCGAGGAAAGTTAATGGAAAAACGAAGAGCGATGTATGAAAGGCGCAAATATGCGAATCTCGATATACCCCCATCCCTTCGACATCTACCTTACCGACTAGTTGTTCCTAACCTTGAGCCAACCTACAAATACGAAAATTTATTACTTTAGATATCCGTGTAGAAACTGAAATAAAACATTGATACTGAGAGCAGAAGTTGAACTAAAATACTTATTAAGACATACCTGACAATTGTAAAGTGGACGTGATTAGACAATATTATTTCATGTACTTGTTGAATCAAGTCAGACTCCTAATACAGTTCTGATCAGAGGAGTTATACATTTTGTCCTGTCAGTTTCCTGTTAAAATCTAGTCAAGTATTTATCGTCTACCGCTGATAAAATATTAAAATATTTTATATAGTATCGCTAATGAGATAAAGTTCAAGACTTTGTTCCAAACGAATATGTACCTGCTTTATAACAAGACTACCTACTCGCTTCTTGATGATCTACTTTGATTAGTGTCTTTTTTGATTTTATTGTATAAAAGCACTGGTTCCTTTTTGCTTCAATCTCTTCTTAATATTATTGATATTTTAATCTTGACTTTATCAACTTTAGATATAAATAAATATAAATGTCTTAAAGATATTTTGTTACCATTTATTTTCAGTGGATGTTACATTTTTGCACGTAACTCGTTAGTTCCTGATAAATTTTGTTGACGAATTATGCCGGTCATATATTTTCTTAAGAATATCAAGTATCTTTGTACATTATATCTTATGATTAGATATTACAATTTACGGGCAAAGTGTAACGGACAAGCTAGGTTGTCTGATGAGCCGCTTGCTTTACTCCGCAACTTCCTAATCTAGTGGTTGACATTGAATTGCGCGGCTAACTGTATTAGAGTTTAGTCGCTTTCAACACAATCAGAACATTTACTTTGCTCTTTAGACCCTTTATCAAGTCATAAACATTTGCCGCTTATTATAATTTACCCTGTGATCCATTTCAACGAATAACATCGTAACCGAGTAAATTTTCTTAATCGTAATGATATTTTTGGGATTAAAAAAGATTGAAAGGACAACAACAAAACATTAAATACCGCAGTTAAACAAATTTAACGTGTCCTTATCAAAATATTTAATTAGTCGGTTAATTAATTTGCTAATGCAGCAATTTTTCAAAATCTGTAATAAAATATACACTTCTCTTGCGCAAACTTTTTCTTAGGAGAATGTCAATTTGTTTCATTTTCAAATTTAACTGTTAAAATTAACTGTTAATTCTTTCATTTGCAAATTGGTACACAAACTCTATCGTAAATGTAAGTTACAAATGAAACAGATATCGTTCCTTCATCCCGACAATGTTTTCTTGTCACCGCTCGTCGAAGGGAATCTCGGTAATCCGTTATTTAATTTTCGCATTACTTTCATCCGCAGAATGATCGAGGGATGATTTTATTGGCAATCCCGTATGCCGTGTGAGCGAGTAGTCAGAGTGGTTTAATGAGCGGCCCTCCCCCAGAATCACCATCCGTCGTCGAGCTTCCTACCGCCGCCTCCTCCGCGTCCGTTCGCCGTCGAGCTTGGTCTCATCCCCTTCCTATAGACGACCCGTCTGCCCCATCCTCACAATTACGACGCGCGTGCCTTGACTAGAGAAACACACACCGCAACCACCCCCGCAGTTTTCGCCCTGTCCGTGGTACTCCAACACAGGCATCTCACCCTTCCTCTTGCAACGCGCACATTCTCGCCGCCGCCGCCGCCGCCACCACCACCACCACCACCACCACTACCACTACTAAACTTCCACCCCTTTCCACGGTCTCGCCTATTACCTAACCTCTTCCATGTCCTTAGTGCGAGCAGTACGCCCCGTGTTCTTTGCCACAGTACCAGATGCTGCGGAACTAAACTAAACAACGGAGGATTCACATAACGCGCCCTCGTTGCACCCGGCGCCACTATCGCGGGTCGCACGTGGACCAAGCTTGAAATCTCGAGCCTCGACCTCCGAGAATAGTCACTGTGTATGTCACTGTATAGCGCTTTTTTCCAATTTCTTACCTGGTCTTCTGCCTCGATGATTGTGAACAAACGAAGCGTCTTAGAGCGTTTAGGAAAAGCGTTTCGGTTCACTTAACCTTGACATTTGCTCCTATGACTGGACAAATGTAAACATTATGAGCGATTGCGAAGAGATGATGCAGTGGACCAGATTTGCTCTCACTGTTCGCGTTGGTTTTAGTTCGTTTGTATCAATTTGACTAATGGAGTAGCACGTTTTTCGAGGAAAGGAAACAAATAGTTTAAATGCAGTGCACTATGAGATATAATTCGCAACACAATGAATATATTTTAATTTGTGAATAGAATTTAGTTCACTTAATTTCAGTACGAATATATTTTTTTGTAACTTGTGTTTATTGGTATTTACAGTAATAATTATGTATTTTAGATTACGTGAAATACGTATTGCACAAGTACGATTATATGTGCTAAATGTCACACAAATGTTCACTGCACATAAATACTAAATTCCTTTTTTGAAAAATGAAATTGTGTTGTTGCGCTATTTCCCTCTACTTAGCAATATTTTTGTATACACAAATTAGCATTATGATGCGTTTATTAGAATCTGTTATTTTAAAGCTAATAAAAGTTTGGCTCATTGAATCAAATAATTAGAACAATGTAATTAACTTGTACGTTAATCAGCCGTAAGACTGATAATATTAATAACAAATTATCCTTATATATTAAATTTCAATTCAGCTAAATTGTTTTACTTTGTTGTTTTCTATTATTTTATTGATGTTTGCAAAATGTGATTAATTCAAGTAAATATTACAATAAAAGAAAACGAAAGTTTGACAAAATGGTCATCAAATCGTTTCCCTGTAAGTTCGGTAAATCATCTTAATCACGATTTCCACTGCTTTTTTGACCGCCGACTTTTGAAGACACAAATTTCATAAAACTCATCATATTCGCCATTTGTTATAACGCAACATGTGTAGATTCTTTCAGTTATATTGCCTTTATCTTTTACTTCGGTATAAATGAATCTCGTCTTTGATATCGCTGGACGATGTTAACTGTGGCGCATATGACGTTGTTTGACAAACGTAAACTGAAACGCGATGATATCTCGTGCATATGGGATAAGCGTTCGATAGCAATTTGAATCGAGATTCTGCGCTTGATTCGAGTGTTTATCCGACAAATTGCCTCTATCAAGCCCCTTTTGCGCTATTTCTCACTTTTCGTTGCCACAAACTCCAATCCGACTTTCTACCTTTGACCAGCTGTCCCGATTTAAATTTTGGTGTATTCCAATGATAATCAGTGTCATCTATTCGCATGCTCGTAGTTAAACAAATTTGCATTGAAAAGATACATACTAATTAATAATTCTATTTTCTATTTTCAATTACAATTTCTAAACTTTGAAATATTAAATTTACATTCTAGTTTCTATATTCAATTCTAAATACTTAATTTGTTGCTTAAATAATGAATTGAATTAATTGATTTCAATTATTAATTAACCTTTAGAAGTAATTGACAATTCTAAGAGTGGTGAAAGTAATTAGCACTGTAACAAACGTATCGACTCACCGTCGAAAGATTAGCGATATTAATTGCGGTGTGGGAGTGCAGTAATTGTTTTCCCATACTTTCACTCGGAATTATCCAATACAACATGAATAATCGACGCGGTAAAGGATGCCTCCTCAATAATGAACATTCAAGTTCCAGCACGAGTCTTCTTCCCGAGTCTTCTGAATATTAACCGAACACTTACAAATGACAGTCCACTTCCTATGACCAGTTCATAAAGGAACATAATCATCCACCGCGACCTACAGAACGGCAAAACAAATGCCACAGAAATCATAAATCAATTAATTCAATTGAGCCACACAAATAATATCACAAGCCTGATTTGCATAGTTGTCTAACCTTCCCACCGCGATATTTTTGATTATTCGACATGTTTTTGTCACAAACCGAGACTTGATCGGGACGGGTCGCGACCAGTGCAGGGACAGAAACTCGGGGAAGTG
>JABFPT010001962.1:9145-21255 GCA_022817245.1 Nixonia krombeini
ATGCACGCGAATGTTTATATTAATTGTTGAGTTGTCGCGACATCGCGGTAGAGATCGAATGATTTTCGTATTGCATTTCGGGATGGTCGAAATAGTGTGCAAATAGTTCGTCGTCGTTACACAACGCCTTTCGAAATCGAGTAATATTGTATTCGCGTGCGACGAACATCGGACATAAATTCAAATACGAGCGATAATGCGCATCATTTGCAAGTGTTTCCATACACGATCGAAAACATTATTGCAATAAGCAAATTCGCGTATCGCGTTATCTCTTTCGCTAACTTCATTGTCTAACGCGTTTTCTGGCGAGTTTCGGAATAAACGAACATTTTTTAAACGTTAAACAACGAACGGTTAGTAAGGCAGGATTTTCTTTTCGCTGTCAGCCTTGTTGACGAACGAACGCAACCGATTTTTTTTAGTTGATGTAAACTTTTTTCTCTCTGTAAAAATTCTAATTGTTAATCGAAAGCCTGGTATTTTTTGTTATTTTTTGCGAGAGGAAAAAGGACAGTATTATAGAACATTTTGAAGATTGTTTTTTTTTTTTTTAATAATTTCTTGCCGAATTAATCATATCTCAGCTAAACTGATAAAGTTTATTGGTACAACCTGTGCATATTGTTATGTGTTATTTGTGTTATCGACGGTATGTGTCTAGTTTAGATCCGTTGTGCGTTATAGGGCGATCCAAAAATGTGACGAGTGAGCCGAAAATATCTCAGCAATATACCGAATTACGGGACCGTGTCTAAAATTATGACTGTGTCATGTAACTGTAGATACCATTTGGAAACAGCGATTCCGAGCGCTCGATCAGCACGGAAAACATGTCTAACGCGGGGAATCGCTAACAATACTCGATTCTCCACTCTTTCGAATTTAGCACCCCCGTCCTGAAAATCAACAAAGTAATCAAAGTGTTGGATAATTCTGCAGCGGTTCTAGAGTTTTTGACTACTTGCAACAAAAATTCCGTGGAAATTTTACAAAAAAAAATTTTTTTTAATCGTTTTAATATATTAACTTTTTACGCACTTACACTTTGGAAAATAAATTTTCTCAAAGAGGTCTCGGTACATTTGCTATATAGATCTAGTTTCCCACATGCGTGTTAGAAAAAGTTCTGGGGAATTTGACAAAATAAAGAGTGAAGATTTTAGGGAAAAAGAGATCATTGATGAGCCGAGGGGTATGATCTACTGCGTTTTTCAGTTTTTGCCCTATAACTCACCTCTATTTCAAAATTCTGTAGTAAGTGGGAATTATTTTATCCCGGATACCGAGACGAATCCAATGAGCTAAAGCAAGTCTATCTGAACCAATAATACAGCTTTTAGTTACAGTTATGATGTCTTCCGCTACGGTTGTCTTGCCACCATTTTACGATTTTTTTGCAGAAAAAAGGCACTTCCAGTCGGAAGCGCTACAAGTGCGACATAGATTCGGACTCTTCATTCCAGAGAGCGTCAGATAGTGCGAAAAACAGTAGAAAGGATTTTCCAAAAATTTCTTGAAATTTTCCAAAGGGTATTTTCTGTCGTATACCCACCATTTTTTTTCTTTCTTCCTCAATATCTCCTCTGCTAATGGCGGGAAGGGTCAACATATGGGTATATTCTTGATGTACGTCGCGAGATCTATCTGGCGGTGTGTAAGTCAAATCTGTACGCCGAAGTTGATTTTTCGGTATTTTTCCAAAGGGGTACCCCTTCAATTTTTGTCGAAAAATCAACTTCATCTGTCAGCATTGATTTATACACCAACGGATAGATCTCGCAACGGGCATCAAGAATATACCCATATGTTGGCACTTCAAACCATTAGGAGCGGAGATATAAGAGAAAAAATGATGGAAATGGTGGGGATAAAATCGTAACTGCTGGCGACATAAATGTAATTAAATGCTGTATTATCGGTTCACTAGGATGTTTGACTGCTCGTTGGATAGGTCTTAATGCCTCGAATGAGATGGTGCTTCCTTCATTTCGAAATTCCGAAATGGAGAAAAGTTACAGTGTTGGGGATTGTGAAACTCGGTAGATCACGCCCCCACCACATAATTTACCTAGTTTTTCGCGAATATCTCTGCTTCTGATGGTTGGAAGTGCCAACATATGGGTATATTCTTGATGTCCGTCGTGAGATCTATCCATTGGTATGCAACTCAAAGCTGTATGCTGCAGTTGATTTTTCGACAAAAATCGACAAAAAAAAACGCCTTTGGAAAAATACCGAAAAATCAACTTCGGCATACAGCTTTGATTTATACACCAATAGATAGATCTCGCGACGGGTATCAAGAATATACCCGATGTTGGCACTTCCAATCATTAGGGCCCGAGATATTAGGAAAAATATCACGGTACTCTGAAAAAATACATACTTTCGGTAGACAGGTGCTACATGGAGTTGTCATCATTAAGCGTTTTTTTCGATTTTTTCGTAAAATTTATACGTCACTCCTTCTGAAGTTAGTTAGAACTCTGGAACTTATTTACTGTATCGTTACAGAACTATCCAGAACTTCAATTATTGGTTTTATTTTCGGAGAATGGTTGTTACTTTTACACACGTGAATTCTTGAATGTTACGACATAAGAACAAAAAGACAATAATAGCAATTTTCATCACGCGCACAAAATGCGTTACACGATAAGTTGTTCTTCATTTCTTGCAAAATTAATTCATTTATGTTAAGTTATAAAAAAAATAGTAAAGAATGTCAACCCCCGAACAAAAAAACATCGAACGGTAAATAATTCAATAACAAATACCAGTAGGACAAATTTAATTTTGAATATCCAATAATTAAATTGATCGCATTGCACTTATAACGAACTTTCATTTCAACGTCTCGTAATTGGTAATAATACTAATCATGAACCGACGTAATAAACAAATAGCTTTGTTCGTCCGTTATCCAGCCGTCCGCTTTTCCATCGATACCGCGGCTGTGCTCCGGCGCGTCTGTCGGTATAATAATGCTGGGCGGATTCGCGGGGGGAAAGAAAGGCAGCGTGGAATGCTCGTCATAAACGTGCTGCCGAGAGCCGGACAACTTTCTTGCGAGGAATCGCGGTGGGGTACGCATGCATGTCCTTTTAAGGGCCAGCCACGTGCGCCGGCCGCGAGCCAATAACTGCCGCCGCTTTCCCCCGGAACCGCCGACTCTGGATCCCTCGACCGTCCAACTTCGCGGATTCTTCCACGCCATTCGGCTTTCGGCTCGCCGCGACGCCTCTTTCCTGCCTCGCCAACCCGATCGACGGGTTTTTTTCTTACGCAATTCGCGCGCGTTGCCTTGGCAGACCGACCGCGCTTTCCTCGCCCGTCTTCCAGCGCCGTTCTTTTTTTACCTTTTCTTCCCCGGGCGAAAAAAGTCATTCGAAATCTTTAAATTTGGTCGAATCAATTTTCCATATTACGCATCATATATTTTTGCCCCTTTTTTCATGACCGCCCCACCTTTTCTCTTTGCTTTGACGCAGGTGAATGTTTAACGAACTATCTTTTCCTCGCACTTTTTAATAATTGTAACGATTTTTAATTATTCTTTCCCAAAGTAAGAATTTTTTAAACTTTCATGTTTAAAACAACACCTTGTTCTGTCGATAGAACAAGGTTTTTACGGTAATGAGTAAGTTTTGGTCGGTTTTAAACTGCACTCGAATCAATAGGAGTGTAATTGCGTGTAATCAAATGTGCGTATGCCGAATAGCGTGTACAATGTTACCAAGCGCGTCCAGTCTCACCCCGCTTTAACGAAATCGAATGAATATTCACGCGGGGAACATAAGCGACGCGGTGATATGAATATTTATCCGGTACCGTCGATTACGCACTTATACTCCACACAAGAGTCGCGATTCTAACTACTGTTTATTCGCCTCTGTTTTCGCTGCAATTCACTCCACGCCAGATTACTTTATTCGTTACGTACACGTGTACATCTGCATACGATTGCACGTACGCGCGTAAACTAGTACTAGTTGATCGTCAAAGTAAAATCGTGCAGGAAAAATATTACAGTCGTTTATTAATTGTCATTTTTTTTCGATCCCTTTACGGTATTTCATTCCAAACGTGACCTTGAAGCACGAGCAATAAACGAGAATCGTCACGTTACGAAATGTCGAGTGTGGCTCGACAAGTTATTCATAACGAAAATAGGTAGCCGGGGAAAATTTGGCGAAAACGTCGGTTTGCGAAAAACCGGGGGAAAACCAAAGCGAGTGGGAAGACCGTGTCGGTGAAAAGTTGTTGGCGCGACTGTACACGTGGCCGCACATTTTCCCGTCTACGAGGGGTTTCTGTGTACCCCTATCGGGAATCCCCCTCGCAGTTCTCGTAGGAGGGAAGCGGTCCGCGGTGCGGTATTGATCTAGCATTTCGCCCGGCATGGCTTCTGCTGGTCCCAACAGCTGTTTCGTAAAGGAACCCGTACACACGCGACGAGTGGCCGCGCGCGCGCGCCGGTCATTTAAATACGACACGCCGACGCCCTGCTACACCCACACGCGCGCTTACGCGTGTTTAGAAGCCGAAACTTCGCGTGGCATTTAATGCCAAAAGCTGCCCCGGCGAGCCAGTGGCGAGCCAGCTGTTGTCATCTAATTATCTCTATTTGCCATTCGTGGGGAGCCGCGAGGCGGATCGCGCGGGAATGCCCCCCTGCCATTTTTTTTCCACCGCACCGGCCTCAAAATCGTGCTATTGCATTTATGCCTCCTATTTACGGACACTTCTCGCCCGCTGCCCTGTAGAATCGTACACGCTTCGGGTCAACACTTCGCTGGAGGAATTATTATCTTTTATCTAGAACAGCAGTTTTCGGGCTATATGTGCAATCGCGTAACAGCTGCTGACAAATCTACGCGTTTTTACTTGCAGACATGATTAAAAGTCGAGCCCCCCTCGTTTTACCTTTTTTCGCTATTCGCCACATTTTGTTCGCTCTCAGGCATCACTTCTGTTGCACGTAGTAACTAGTCCGCTTTTATAATCCATATGATATTTAACGAATTGACCAATTATTTGATATATTCGAATTACGTTGTTTATCTCGATAGTGCACTTTGTCACAATGCGTTCCGTTCATTTTTAAGAACAGCGTTACTAATGTCTCCGCAGGGGTGCCAACGGATTGCTACGGATCAATGTGAATTACGCGGCATATACCGATATTTCGTGTACAATAATCGTTAGATTTTCATTCTACTCGACCAATTTACATCAAATTGCACCAACGTACAAAATAGTTTGCTTACGTGCGAACGTCGCTTACGAGTATAATAAGTACGGAAAAGCACAGTTTCCCGCGTAGTTTAACTAGTGTGCTGATATCTTGCAAGTAGCCTAATTGCAGTTGGCTATCGATTGTTAACATCGATCGAACGCGGTGAGGCTTGAGCTGAATAAATATTTGAAAGATGTATGGTCGCTTTCACTTATTCCTCAATTCCTTCGGACGGCAAATGATATTTGAAAAATTAATGAGCAGAAGCAAGGGGAAGCGCGACTTGTTGCTACTTTGCAAATACGAGCAATGGACATTAATGAAATATTAGTCGCGATTGTACTTACCGTGCATTTATTTATCGATCGAACAAACGCGAAGTTCGATCTGTGTGCGAGAAATGTCTAATCACTACGACTAAATCAAACATGACAAAATTACACAACGAATTGTTTGTAGACCGCAAACGACAAATTAACAATCGTTAAGTATTTATTTATACAGTTGATTATTAATTAATTTTTTTATCGACACGTATTATTAATTCTCGTGATATATATATATTTTTTTGACATATTAAGTATAATACTTATTATTGGTAATTAAAAGTCTTCATTTTTCACAGAAAAAAGAACACGGTTGTTTTTTTAACTGATAACGTTGATTCTGCAATATTTCTAATAGTTTGAACAAGAAAATGTAAAATGCGTGTAAATTTTGTCCCTGCTCTTTGCTCTTGCTTTATCGTTAATGTACGTTCGCGCACTCAACATTGTAAATTATCGAGTTTGACAGACTGTCAGATAAGCAGAAGGGTTGGAAATGTCATTTAAAATTCAAATTTGTTTGACCTTGCCTCCCCTATCATCCTCGCGTGCTCCGTCAATTGCTTCTACGCTGCTCGTTGTTTATACACTTCCTCGTTTCCTCTCATTTACTTTCCCTAAATAAACTAACGTGATTATCCGCAAACGACTACGATCAAATTGCATCGATTGATTCGCTGCAAATGGCGCTTAAAAATATACAGACGCTACAATTAAAAGTAAATTCCGTGCGTATTAGTTCGATGTAAAAATAAACGGTATAATGAAAATGATAAAATTTAAAAATAAATTCCACTTTTCTTAATTATATTAAAATGTATATTTAACAAACTATTTTGTAAATGTAGAAGTGATTATAAATGTAAGGCGGTCAAAGTAAAGTAAGAAAAATAATTGAATATTGACATGGTCGTTTTACGACAATTAGGAGTTCTATTTTACAACAATTATACAAGTTGTCGAATATTCGGTCGAACGTTGTTTATACCCATTGTTTGTATATATTGTAACGTTGTTTTATTTAAAGATTTTTTTTAACGATTGTATATATATATTATAACGTTGTTTGTACCGATCTTGCAGAAACGCCGAGCCGTCGTTCAGGGCAAGACCGATAAAGCTGACTCGGAGATGCTCGTACGAGTTTCCTCCAAAGCACTTCCGAGCCAAACGACGCGCGGTATATTACAATTTGTATGCATGCGACTGCGTCATGTTGAAACTGTAACGGTACTCGGTACGAAAAAGTCGAGCGTCCTCTTCGCATTCGGACCGCCTTTCCATCGGCGAATCCTTCCAGCAGTAGAGGAGTCGTCTTCGTTTAAAATCGATTCCACTCCGGTGAAGTAGATGTCATACATTCGACACTTCATCCGATAAACCTGTTAATTGCGATTCGTTTGCCTTGAGAGAAATCAGAATAGACTTCGGAAGATTCTTCTCAACACAGGAATATCCACTTCGGGGAAGTGGAACTCTACCACTCTTAAAAACGAATAAAAATGCGACCTGAAATCCTCCTAAATCTGGTGAAGCCGTTTCCGCTCAAGATTTATCTCTGCGTAATAATACCCACTCCCGACAAGTGGAATTCCACTTCCCCCTAAGAGAAGACGCGAAACCCAAGTTTCGGTTGTTGGTCGCAATTCGCGATTCGCCGAGTCCGCGTGTCCAACGCAAACGAGCTCCGCCGAGGCGAGGGAAAAGCACGCATGACCGCCCGCGTTTTATCCGCGCTTCGTCCGCACACGGGAGCACGTGCATCGACCCGCGCGCGCACCGCTACGCCGGGATACAAAGAAAAAAGTTTCGTGACTCATAGGGCTTTGCACCTGACTGCATTACGGATTGAGGAACGCGTTGTTACCTGCTACTTGTCTCGGAGGCCAACACTTCTAATGACCACTTCTCTACCGTTCGCCTTTCTTTCTCGTGCTCGTTTCACTTTCGCGAGGTAACGCGATCGAGTGCCCGCCCGTGTTTAATATCGTTACGCCGACTAATTACACCGACACTTGTCCTCCCTCTATCTTTTTTTTTATCAATTAATCGATTACTCCACTTCGCAAAATGGTCACTGCGCCGATATTTTGATCGGTTTTTACAACTTTGTACGGAAGGAGGAAGAAAATAATTAAAATTATCGAGTCTTCGGATCTTCCGAGAATTGCATCTACATCGGTCCGGGGGTTTTATTTTTATGACGCTTTCGAGATTTTCCTGTTATCGACGTAACATCGAGATATTGTAAATAATTCATACACAATTTTCCTCGTCGGTCAGTAAAATCCCTCTTGTCACTTTTTTGAATACGGGAAAGTTTCCGTTAGACAGGGACATTGGGGATATTCCTTCCTCGCCCGTACCACGAGATAAACATTTTCTCAATTTGACCGGAATGTCCCTCTAATTGTTTACATTCGCCAGGGTACGTTACAGCGAGATTATCTATTCGGCCCTTCATTTTCGTTAACGTAATTTCGTGCACTTTAGCTTGTTAAAACTTTCCTACGTCCCGTTTAATTAATGGTGTAATTGTAGCGTTTAACCTAATTGGTTATAAATGTGCTTGATTAATATCACCGTAACTTTAAGGTTCGAGTCCTCGTGCTGAAATTTGAATTCCCGCCGCCGAGCCCTCCCACGGTCTCTCGTGCGGCGCGTAGCTCGCCTTCTCGTATCTCCGAAGGCAGTTTACTTCGCTCGGTTCATTAGTTTGCTTTTGTTTACTTTTCGGTATCTCGGGTGTAGCCTTCGCATATTTAATTGTTTTTCTTACCGACGAGGAAGTCATTTCTGGCTCGCTGGAACGTAAAACCCGCTTTTAACCGCCTTTAAATACTTACGATAAAACTTGCGTACGCGACAACAAAAGTAATCGTTTAACGTCCTAATGCACGTTTATTATTGGTTTTTTTCCCTCATATTTCAAAAAGTACGGTAATTACAATAAAAGGTAATCGTGCAACAAATGTGGCTGCGCGTATCCGAACTATTCAAATGTCTATAAGTAATTAATATTTCACAACCGAGGTTTTCCATGTTCGATTTATCTCGCCGATCTTCCCTTAATCGCTCGCTGGTGATGAAAAACGAAGCTCGCGCTACTCGGCGTTTCAGCTCACGCGCGCTCGACGTTAGGTAATGTAAAAGCGAATGGCCACTCGCCCGGGCCATTTACATTTCCGTCTTCTTCGTCTTCCGCGCGCGCCTCCGAATCGATTGACACGCGCCGCGCGTCTCCGCCCGCCCAACCGCAAGCCCGCCAACGGCCGATTAACCTCGCAAGCAAGGCACGAGCCATCGTGGAAATGTCTCTTTGTTCGCACCACCGCACACTGTCGCGTTCGGTCCTCTCGAAACGGCTACCCCGCGCCTAACTGCCTTTAGCGGCGACGCCTCGTTTGCATGTACGCCGCGACGCGTCCATACAAACGACGACCTCGATTGGACTGTTCATACGCGTGAAAAATGGACGCCGCTTCGCGACGACCTTCGGCTTCGGTTTTTTCTACTTACAATACACTTTTTCGCCACGTACCAAAGTCCGAAGAAATTCCACGAAAATCGACTTTTTGTCAACCGCAACAAAATCGGAATCATTAAACTTGGATTTAATTCGTTTCTCGAACTTACCAGAAAAGTATTCTCGGAGATACTTTTCGCATCCTTCGATGTGAAATTTTATATGGGACATAAACAGATCTTTTTATACTTCTGGTTGAAAAGGTAGATTTGCTTTAATACGTTTGTTGGTGATTTATCGACAAAAGCTGCCAATTAGCACGGCTTATTAGTAGTATTGAAATACGGATTGCGTCAATACGAGAACGGTTATTTAAAAAATGAAAAATGACGTAAAGCGACTTGTATCAAAGGTATCGATCATCTCTTGGGAACAGAAGTTGTCCCGTGAAAACGAGTGGTTAATTCGTCGTAGGACTACGCTTTACGAGGATGCTCTCCTCAACCTACAGAATCAGGTAGCCACTAATACTTGTAAAAGATGTATAGTCGATGTCGCAATCCTTCTTCAGGGGCGAACAACTGGATCCGTTTTCAACGGAAAATGAAGAGTGATTACGAAACCTGAGCCGATGTCTTTTTTCGGTGATTATTTATGCTTCGGGAAGTCCCGTGGAAATCCTTTAGTCTGGAGTGAAATTGACTTGAGCCGAGAAAAGCACCGGTGCGAATATAAACATTCGTTATGTCATCGCCCTCCTAAACGTTGGACGTGTTTGGCAGAATCTTTTCACGGCACATTGGTACTAATTACGAGCGTATTATGAAGTCAAGATTGATAAAATGTTTTAATGTTATTTAAATGTTTAATAAATGCCGTATAATAGATACATTTAATTGCGTTATGTTAAACGGAAAGTGATCTTGGATTAGTGTTATTCGAGTAGAAGTATTAAAATATGTAGGCTTTGCTTCTGTAAAATATAACTGCGCAATACACTTTTTTTTAATTTGATACCTCGAGCTATTTAAAAAACCACATCTTTTTTTTTTTACTATTATTACCGTATTTTTAAGCATTTAATTACACGCGTTTAATTACATATATCCTATTTTGGAAAATCCGCAACATTTCTTAAAATAACTCCGTATTTAACTTTTGTCATTCAATGTTTAACGATTGCAGGGACTTTTTTGGGGTAAGAAACTTAGGAAAAGAAAATCTCGTGGAAAGAGAAACGTTTGCAGGATGTAAAAATAGCTGTAATGCACAAAAACAATTACTTCTTTGATTATGGCATTACGACCTCGTTCGATACTGGCTGTATAAGTCGTATATTCAAACTAGGCAAACATCTCGCCCTTGGCCCATTGTTCGACAATAAACAAAATTGTTACGAACGTTGGAGCCGCGCGGGCTATTGTTCTTTCTCGAACAATAGCGAGTGAAATTCGGGTGAATTATTCCACGTGACGAAAAACGTACTCAAAAATGTTTATTACCGTGTATGGTTAATTACCGTAATGGCATTACTGCACGCAATAACTCTAATATATTGTGTAAAAAAAAATGGAATACTCATTCGGTTATCACTACGGACACAGCAACATGATTCGGGTAATTGTTTGTTTATCCGGTCAAAAATGGTAATCCATGGAGAATATAAAAATGAGTCATCGCAGTGTTTATTTCTATAGACTTCTTCCCATCAACACTCTCGTAAAACTGGTAAAGACTTGTTGCCGGGCATTATTCTTCTACATTGCGAAGTTAGTAAATCCCTGTAGACACGCGCGGCACACAGACGCACACAGTCGCAAATAGACGCACGGAAACATAGGCGACTTCCTTGTCTTACGCTCGGGGAGGGTTTCAAATACGTCGGTATGGTCTCCGCGCTCGACCATGCAGGTCTAAACAAGAATTTGTCCGCTCTTTCAAAACAAGGTTGTAAATCACGTTTCGCCTTGTTTCCCTCCTTGAGATTGACCTCCCCTGCTAGATCGAGCCTATGTGCAACCGATAAGTGTGAAGAGATAGCCCTCGAGCTAATCTCCGCTTCGCCAATTACGCATGTATCATCGCTCCATTGTAGATCCCGCGTATTGCCGTTTTTGCGCGATATACCGAACGTTTTATCGTACCTCGCGTCTGAGATGCAGTTTCACCCGGGATTAACGTTCGGGCCGTAAAAAATATCTGTTTCCCAATTGCTGGAACGAGATAACGAAACGTCTTACCGATCTTGGTAATAAATTTTGAATTGAAGCTTGCGTTGCGATATGACTTTACTTTGTGCTTTAGGGATTTTTATTTAAACAATGGTTGTATGTAAATAAACGAAGAAAATATTCTATATTCTTCTTTCCGATAAAACATTTATCTTCCAACCTGTTTTTGAACGTTGAAACAAAGGCATGTCCTTTTTTCCACATTTATTTATTAACGTTGCATTTATAACAATTATCCAACGTCTGTACTTGTGTAAATCATTTTGCAAGCTAAATCGATATTAAATACGTTATCTGTCCGCGGTATATATTGAAAATGTGCACATATCTGTCGATGCAAGATCCTACCAAAAAGAATTATGTACGTAAAACCCCTATACATATATACGGTTTTATTGCACTTATCAAACTAGATATTTCATTCTCGTAAATCACGCGACAAATGGATTGCCACAGATGAAATGAAACTGTGGCAGCGAAGCTTCCATAAATTGCACAGGCCAATAAACAAACTTCCAAGGCATTTTTATCGATCATACTTTCGCTACAGCGGTCTCCCTCGCTTTGCGACACCCCCATAATGCACTTCGCAATACACGCTCCGACAAATCGCTGTCTCTACCGTGAAAGGGGAATGTTTCGTTCCAGGAGCAAGGGAAGGATATATCGTTCCAACGGGTCGCTCTATCGTGGTACGTCTCTGCTGTGCGAGTAACGCCACACACACACACACGAGCGCATGTAACATGTATCATATACGGTGTATTTTGCAAATTTTCTTTTCCCATTTTCGGATAAAATTTCTATCGAAGTCGCGAGGCGATTGGTCGCCGAGTATAAAAAGC
>JABFPT010001967.1:0-17448 GCA_022817245.1 Nixonia krombeini
GAAAATAAACGATAAGAGAAAAAAGCCGGGTGTGTTGCAGCCTTGAAAGAATCTTCCCCAGAAAAATGCAGAAATTGATCCAATGATGTAAACAAATACATACAAATGAGAGTCGTAAACGGAAGTTGAAAAAATCATCGCCAAAAAGGTAAACACAGACAGAAATACGTACACAATCTCGATGACCTTTTGCTGTATTTTTTCTTCACGGTCACTTTGACATGGAGACAGTAATTTCCCACATTTCACCACCGCAACTTGTTTCCCCGTAAAATTAAAACGTAATTGGCCGGCTCAGGCCCGCAAACTTGTCATTAAACCATTTGACATTAAATCGTTTGTTATTAAATCAATCGTCATAAACGTCGTTTTCGCCGTCAAACCACGACAAACTATCCTAATCGCATTGCGTAACAACGCAGCTTTCCCGCGCGCCCGTTTCTATCCGGCGGGATCTGTGTGGTGTCACCTCCCGGGTGAGCAGTAGTGGGGGAAGTCACTTGGCATAGCCCGCCCGAATCCGGCAGTTACGTCGTCATAATAATCGTCGTGATAACCGGTTAAAGCTTCCGATCACCCTTTTATTGACTTCTCAGGGGCAGCGGTGACGTTGCGACAGAAGCAGCCCGGTGTGGCTTTCTGTTCTTTTTCTTTTTCCCTGAGCGATTTTATCTCGAGAGTGTGCGCCGCGGTATTACACACCGTGCCATCTGTTTCGCACCTGCCTTAGAGCGATGATCGCTTTTGCACCTCCTACCGATTCGTTTGCTCCTTTGCCTTCGCTTTTCACGGACGACGCGCGTATCGGCTTTCGGCGCGTAGGACGCGATTCCCGCCGAACTGACGCTCTTGATTTGCATGTTTCGCTGAGAGACGTTTCGTTCGCAGGTGAGAAATGAAGAAATGCGCACTACCTTTTTTCGGTGGGCGGGCGAAACAGGTGGATTTCTTCAAGCAGAGATTGATTGTTCATTTTGGTTGTTCATGGAATTTTCGTGATTTGTGTACGTTGGTCACAAAGTAGGTGGATTCCACTTGAGGAGCAAGTAATAGACTTCCACTTGACGGACATAAACTTCCACATGACACATGCGGAATTCTCCTTTAGCAGAAAAAGAAAAATCGTTTTCAAAAGGCTCTTAAAGAATGAAAATTCTTACCTACCCCAAGAAGAATCCACTCGAACCAAGCGGATTCCGTGTAATACACCACTTCCGTCGAGAGAAGCAGGCGGCTACGCGAAAAGAACACGTCTTTTCGCAACACGCACACTTTCGCGACAGTGCGCTTTGTTTCGAGGCAATGATAGCAATATCTCAAGCCAATTGAAAGTGTAATTTGTTCATTTTACTAAAACCGTTAATTACGAAGCGCGCGCGCGCGCTCGCGTCTGTGTGCGCCTGCCTCGCGTACGCGTACACGGATGGAAAATGTTGCGTACTTGTAGCAATGGTTTTCCAGACGGGTGGGTAAATATTGATACACGCAGCAATTACAAATACCTGTCTCGCCGGAATACGCCGTTGCAATATTTTAGCATAATCTCGTTTTCAATTACCGCAAACAGTTCCCGATTAAACGGCCGCGATAACGCTTTCTTTCTGACAGTGCCTATTCCGAACAGAAAAATAACGCTAAAACTCCTTTCATTAAGATTAGTCGCCGGTGCGAGCACACGCGAGTTCGCCTTTGACGCGGCCGTACAATGCGTTCGTTTAACGTGAGAACGCTCCTGAAAATTGCGACTCACCGAGGAAGCTAATCTTGATAAAATAAATGCCGGTATTGCCGGCCGGGAACCGAGTTTGCTGGGATTCGGTAACGCTGCACTGTTAGGCTATGTTACATTATGTTAGATCGGGTTGGATTGTATTACGCTAACCCAAATTAAATTGTATGTTATGTGGTATTCTACATTAGGTTAGGCTAGATATTCCCTCCACCGACAAAAATCCGCACTAAATTGGCCCCTACGAATTATACCGTTAATCGCGTTCGTGTCCGATATTCCGCTCGAACGGGCCGCGGACGCGGACACGTTCTTTACTTACTCCTAAGTAATTACTGCAAAAATAACTGCTCATCACAACTGTACGATAAATAATTACTGTTCTCATTCGCGTGTCGATATGAATCTTTAATTACGGAACTTTTATCATTTCATTATTATTCCCAATTAAGAATTTCTCGTGGTATTTATTTTTACCCCGAGTCCTCTGTTCACAATTCTAATTCGCGACTCGATCGAGCAATTCTTTGCATTAATTACACTTTTCATTAAGCCGGCTAAATGTTACGTTAATCCGAGTGGCATGTTTCCCCGCAGTAATGATTCAATGTACCTCTCCGCATCCTGCGCAGTCAGCCTTCTAGAAAAAATTACCTACCATCGGCCGTGCGCTGGAACGCTTCGAAGCATGTGTGCACACGGCTATGTAATAATCATTCGGCATTAGCATATTTCATCAATGAAGACGCGGAGCCGACGAGCAGGGTGAAAAAAGAATGTTCCTGAATGGCAGGCTCCGTTGCGGCGAAGGAAAACTATTGAAAAAAGCAGGCGGGAGTTCTTTACATTGTAAGGAGTAGAATTCGAACAGATATTGAACGCGGGGGGGGGGTTGCCACGTTAACGACGGGAATGGCCGATAATTGTGATTAGATTGTAACGAGGTGGTGTTATTTAAGGAGTCTGCATCCGGTTGAAATGGGGCACTTAGTACTGGCCTGACACAAAATGTGGCAATTAACTCGGACAAAATGTGACACCATCAAGGCTCTTAATCCGTTTTAAACGTTTCAGAACGTTTGATATTAGAAGAGTGTGAAGTAGGTTATGGATCACTTGAGTACCAACTAATCTCAGAAGAATTTGAACTGGGTTATTGGTCTGACTTGTAACAGTAATTGGGTACCTAAGCAGGTGCAACTGTCCCCAAGTACCAGCGCGAGTAAAATGTGACACTTTCGACCCTGTTGGTATAGTGGTCTACAATTTGGGGAGAATTTGAAGCCGATTATTTATGTGACTGATAATACTCAGTAATCAGGTACCTCCTCGAGTGTGACATTTTCTGATAATAACCCTTTCGCTACGGACGAATTGTCCGCCGCGACACTCCCGCAAAAGTGCACGGCGCACAAGAAAGATCGTTCACGCGTCGTTGCAAACCGACTTGTTATGACGGTGTTTGGAATCGAATAACATTACAGAATATAATAGTATGTAGATACGCGGCATCTTGTGCAAAGCGACTGTAGTCACCCGTAGTAAGGAAAGAGTAAGGTTTCTAATACAAATGTGACCGGAAATGTTATACGCTTAGCCTTCTTAATAATTCATTTGAGGCTTAGTAGTATGGTTAGTAGTATGGTTAGAGGTTCTATACTTGAGAGGTTTTAACCAGGCACTGAAATGCTTGCTGCGCTAATATTAGTTGGGTTAACAGGACTGAAAGTGCTGTATTTCTACAAGAGGCGCAAATTCAAGACTATTTCTTAACCAGACATTAGACTCGTAATAAGACTACATAATTAAGATCTGATTACAATTATCAGCTACTTCATAATTTAGGAAAACTACGCCAGAATTGTGAATAAATCATCACTTAAAATAAAAAAAATGAAGACGACAAAAATTGAATGTTTGAATTCTCCCAGCACATGGTAAATAATGCATAGTATTACAGTTTTGACTATTACCGACAATATTTTTAACTCCCCTTCAAATGAATATGCACATTGTTCTAGATATGACCTGAATGTTTAAGTAATAAACTATTGTTACTTAGATTGAATGAAATGTAATAATGGACATAAAATGGGCAACTCAGTAAATGCAATTAATGAACATTTAATAATGAAACGAACGAAAATAATGAGAAAACACAATCTCAATAGTATTTCTCCCGTGGTCTAGTCGAAGAGAAACCGCTGATATTTCGCGTACTTAAAAACGCATATATTCATAAAATGTGTGCGGAACAATGGCGACAATTCGTGATCGCGTGTGAAAATGTTAAAAGTGATTAGCAGCGTGACATTTGATAAAAGAAAAAGCGTAAACACCGCTTGGCTACGGCTTCATTGTCTATGTACCAATATATATTTACTTAATATGTCGTCAGGTGACATTTAGTGTCATTCCGTATACCAAGCACGGCAATATGTCTCCCTAATATATGGGAACATCTCCCTCTTCACAGTGCAAGATATATTCCTGACGCGCGCAACTATCGTAATAATTGACTGCGGGAGACAATACGTGTTATTTGTGCGCGAGTTACTTTCCACCGAGAACTAAATTTTTAAACCGATCGTCAACTTTCGCATGATTTATTTCCTTCGTTGACTTCCCCATTAATTACGGCCTCAAATTAGTTCGGCATAAATTACATGGCACGTTGTAAAATATTTTGCGCACGTCTCGGGGCGTTTGTACGCGAACGGAACGTTACAGAAAAGTTGTATGAGCGTTGCGAACATGTTGTTCGAAAAAATTAGCAAGGCATATTACACGAATGTTGTATGAACGTTAAGGAGACGTTCCATGAATATTGCATGGATGTTGCGTCAAGGTCGCCGAAATGTTCGATAAGAGCGTTGCAAGATATGTTACACGAACGTTGCAGAAACTTTACATAGACATTGGGAGTACGTAACGCCGCGTTTTTTTCTCAGGTGGTGGTTTTTCTCAGGCAAAGGTGGTTTGCGTACGAGGATGAAACGTTTGCATACGCGTGCGTCAGGGTACGCATAACGTCAATTAGCGTGGCATATGGCGTCGTGGCACGCCGGTTGACGCGTATTACAGCCATTTGTACCATGGACACCACTTTGTTATACGGTCTTTATTCGTTTCATCAACTTCCGGAAATACGTACCTGTCATTCCGCGAAGTCGACGCCCTCTGACTTCGTCATTTCACCTCGCATCCACTTTCTGATCTACATGGCGAGAAGCGGGAGGATCCGGGGATGAACAATTGGCGCTTTAGAAGACTCGGCTTCGGCTCCTGTTTTCACCATTGTGTCACTGTCGCGTGTGCCAGACAATGTATTAATACAATCGTCCACCTTGTACAAATTTGCAGTTAAGCTAAGCTGCTACGTTTCCACGACTGCGTTTTCGACATTCCTCTTGCTTTCTTACTCGACGAAACGTGAAGGTCTTTTGGGAACCGGGTTACGTGTCAAGTTTCATAGGGATTCAATTGTATGTTTCGCTTGACAAATATCTGTCACATGTCTTTTGCGCTCGTCCATTTCGAGTGAAAGAAATCGTCTTGTTCTTGAAGGAAGGGGCCACTTGAGGGTAGAGAATTCGTTTTACGGGAAAGATTATTTCTTGGGGAAGGAGATGTTTATTCGTAAAAAGAAGAATCTACTTGAGGAGTAGAAGTTAATTTTTCGGAAAATGATACAATTTCGACAATACAATATTCCTCTTGTTGAAATCTAGGACGTCCAGAGGAGTCTTGTAAAAAAGTCTTGTCAAAAGATATCGTATCAAAGAGTAATATTTATCGTGGAAAGAAGATTAAGACTCATTTAAGAAAGAATGGTATCTCTTGCAAAATTTATTCTCGGTAAGACTATACCTCTTTTAAAAAACCACAAGTTATTTATGGTAAGTAAATTTTTTCAAAAATAGGAAAATTCTTTAGGGAAAGAACATTCTTGCTTGCAATAGAGTAGTTCTGACAGAAAGAGAAATCCTTTTCAGTTAACTCACAATTTCCCTCGGAGAACAATAAAGTCTTCAACTCTTTTCAGACAGTACAATCCAAAATGTTTGTTTTACTTAAGAAGTCCTCTTGGTGCGAGTAGATTCCTCTCAGAAGAAGGACATTTTATCGGAATCTTTTAAACCGCAGAACAATTCTTCCACAAATCGTTCAACCGTGCAAAACTAAATCAAAACAGCCGCGTGTAACTTACCATTAATTACAGACGTATGACTATTCAATTACGCCGTTTCGCATCTGACGGCACCAGACGCGGCGGTATCGTCGCTTGTTGCCTATTAAAATCCTCGCGACAGTTCACTGGGGAAGAGCAAGTGCAGACAGTTTGAATAGCCGCGGAAAAAAGTACCTTGTCACTTGTTTGTCACAAAACACGCGGCTGACGTTTCGTTGTGAATGTTAATTGTTATTTACATCGCGATTGACGTTACGTAACGTCACGTTACGTTCGCCGTGTAACACAAATCAACGCGACCGACGTGACATTCGCTGTCACTCACCGCCGCCGATCAATTGGCTTTTTATCACCTCGATCGCGAATCAAGTCTCATTTGCTTAATCGTATTAGCTTTTTCACCGATTTTCAGCGCGTGGATTAAATACCATTTTTTGTAACGCAAAATGTAAATTTGCATTTTTAAATGAACGCAATTTCCATTTTCGTTATTTCAAATGAACTAGATTTTAATTTTTTAATTCATTCGAGTTTAATTACCTTACATTGGCTCAATTTTAATTATCTTAAATTAACTCAAGTCGAATAAGTTTAAATGAATATGCTTTCAGGTAACTTATATTAACTCAAGTTACATTCGTTACTTCATTTACATTTGTTTATCTTCATTGAAAGTAATTTCACGGATTGTTGGTGTGGAAACAGTGAATCGCCGGTGACAACAATTCGGCGATTTTTTTTTTCGTAATAGCTTAGCGACTGTTCCATCCAAAGCGGAACATAGTAATCGGCAATGTAGCACAGAACCGGTGCCTGAAAACTGCGGACATTAACACCAGAATATCGCAAGCGGGGATCTGAAGCGCGAGTGCTTTTTCCAGCACTCCGCAACGCGGCGCGATTTAAAGTTATAAAAATATTCAAAAACCTCATAAAAAAACAAATTGTCGTTGTTCTATATAGCCATGTTAGAAATTGTTAAAATTGGTACTTCTGCAGTATGAAATTATTGTTCAACAATCTATCGTTAAATGCAGTCACAATTTTATGTGTACAGAGAAAAGTTTCAAATAGGAAAAGGTTTTAAAGAACCTATTTTAAATCTTCATAGACGACACTCTCAGCACAAGTACCGAATACCGCAAAAGCATCACGATCTAACCAGCACGTTGTTTCCACGCAGGTACCGCGCGGTCCGCACCGGCCAGGGAAGGGCGCATACTGGGCCCTACACCCGGACGCCTTCTCCATGTTCGAGAACGGCTCGTTGCTGCGACGCAGGAAACGGTTCAAGTTGCATAAGCCGGATAAGGAGCTGCTAAAATCGGAGTTGCAGGCGCTAGCGTCGGCAATGCCGCCCCCACCACCGCCGCGGGTCGAACCGGCAGGTGGCGCCGCGGGCGCTGCCGCGGGTACGGGCGGTACTGCGGTACCGGGTAGCGGCCTAAACGCGGCTAACCTGCACCGGCTGCGAGAGGACTTGCTGCGTTGGGAGATGCAGGAGCAACGGCGCATGATGCTGGCGGCGGCGGCAGCGGCAACGCTGTCTACCAGCGGGACGAGTTTCGGCTTCGCCGAGGCGGCGCTAGCGGCGGCGTCGCTGAACGCGCGGCCGGATTGGTCGGGCAGCCACTTAACGGCGGACGTTGGAACTGGCAACGGTGGCAGTGACGTGAACGCAACCGGCAGCCCATACGAGGCGTTGCTGCAGAGCCGCTCCTGGAACTTCTCAGGGGGATTTGGCAACGCCACGACCTCATACGTGCCGAGGCTCGCGGTGGCGCCATACGCGCACTCTCCCTCCACCGCCGCGACCGACCTGGCTGCACTACGGCTCGAGCTGGCCGATACCGGAGTCGCACCCCCCGCCGATCTCTTCGACCGGGCTTACGAGTCCACCGTTGGATACTACTCGGCTTGCTCCGAAGAGTCGCCGTCCTCCAGCTCCGCAGCCTCCTCTGCACCTCCTAATGTCACCTCGGCCACCACGCCACCCCCACCTTCGTTATTCTTCCGCACGGCCGATACTGCATCGTTGCCAAATTTTCCTCCTGACGTTGCGGCCCGCAGCTGCTCGCCGACCAGTCCGGACCAGATTGCCAATAGCGCCACCGCACTGCGCCCCACGAAGGATTCTAGTACTGGAAAGAGGGCGAAGAAACCGTTCACCATTGAGAATATTATAGCGCCGGATGACGAAGACGTGGACGCCGCAAGAAAGACTAACGATGCGATTGATCTTGTTGACAGGAAGGGATTTACCGTCCCCAGGCCGATTTACGCCGCGGGTTATCCGCTAACGGCGGCTACGAGAGTGCAGAGACCGCCCTACAGAACTGCGTCCTGAACCGACGCTGTTGTCGCGACGCGGATGTCAGACATTGCGAATACTCGGTAAACATAATCCGTTCTAAGACTGTGTTGCTTCAATGCGGAGAGTGGTTCGCTAAAAAGATTCTCTAGGATAAATGGCAACGTCGAAACTCTCCAACTTATGCAACGTCGCGAACGAATCGAATCGGCGACATAAAAACGTTGGGAATATCGAAGTGACGACGTGGCAACGTCGCGAATGTTGAGGCAATGATGTGACAACGGGGGGAATATCGAGGCGACGCAGTCGTAACTATCAAGGTAGCAAGATGATAACGAGAGGCGGATGCGAAATCGGCACAGCGGCAACGAGAAAACTGTTAAAGCAGTGATATGGCAACGCTGTACACATGAAGCGGTCATTTTGTCTTAATGCCGACTTCGTAAGTCAAGCGAAATTACAAATTTAATTGTCAACGCTACAACTTTCAACGGTGCGTACAGTACTTAAAACTTTTGTCAGGTTTTGTGATTTGTTCCATGTGTGATCACGCAGTAAACATTGAGGCACGGTGACTAAATCCAGCGCGATAATTGATATATACTTAAAACGCAAGTACCGGTTGATATGACGAATGTAAGTTTTACATCGCAAGAAGTTACAGCTAAAGTTGTTTGTTGAAATTATTACATATGTACAGTTGATATGTACAGCTGTGCAATCAAATCAACAACTTTTTTCGCCGCGAATGAAAGATGAATATTCTTTAAAGTTATATTTCGTCACTCTATAAAAAAGAATGGAAAAAATTAAAGAATTGTAGTTTTAAAAAGTTGCAGAAATGTGGTAACGATCGTGTTATTTTAATCGAGCACATACGAATTTAATTTACCCTGCAAAAAGACGCAATTACAGTGTTGTAATTGGAATAACCACATATTTTCGTACTGCGATTCGCAAAAATCTAAACAACATTTCAATCTGAATCCAAATTTGCACTTATTGTTTGTTGTTCATTTAACCAAGGTAATGATTCGCAAATTTTGTTGTAGCTTTTATTCTTAAGAACGGA
This sequence comes from Nixonia krombeini, assembly GCA_022817245.1. Classification (NCBI taxonomy): domain Eukaryota; kingdom Metazoa; phylum Arthropoda; class Insecta; order Hymenoptera; family Scelionidae; genus Nixonia; species Nixonia krombeini. Next base: position 9,308 of record JABFPT010001967.1, read on the forward strand.
AGCACATTTATTATCGCATGTGTTTGCCAAGTCAACAGTTCTTCCTACCGAAAATTATGTTGTTCAACAACGAGTCTGCTTTGTCATCAACATAACTAAAGAGAATCGAGAATTGTGGGGATAAGCAGCGTTTGTATAGTCGCCCCATAAAATGACTGTTTAACAGTGTGTAACACATTCCGAAGCACAGAATTTTGCGGTTCTTCTGAAATGACAATCAAGAAAGTCGTTTTAATAACTGGAAGAACACTGATCACTCCACAATTTTATTATATCTGGTGATATAGAACGAACGTTCGAGTTTTTAAGTATTTCAAACAAAGAAACATTAACTATAAATTTTCGTCACTACCCGAATGGAAATTTCATGTCGGAAATAGATCGGACCGATGTCAAATGGCCAAGATTGAACCTTGGCCGATGTTTGACAATCGGCAAATGTCAGGCCGACATCGTTCTGTACCACAATGCCCAATATTGATTGGCCGATTTTAAATCGGCATCGGTGCGGACTGGCATAAAATGGTTCATGTCAGACGGACATAGTCTTCGTCTACATTCGCCAATATCGATTTACCGATGCAAAATCAACGTCACTCCGATATCATAATAAACAAGTATTGGCTGAGATTAATTTCCACTCGGATAGACATTGTTCTTTTGCATTGATTACATCGTACTTTGTAAGATTTCTAAAGAAAAGAACATTTCAATTTCAAATTTTTCTGCGACGGAAATTTTTGTAACGTTCCACTTGTTAAATTTCATTAGAAACTCTTTATTCCGAAACCTTGCTGCAAAAAAACTTTATATCTTTTGACTTTTCATCCTCATATTCTGCAAATTGTAAATTCCATTATATATATTTTATAAGTTGGCATTACTGCTTATATTTATATCGACAGACGATCAATAATTAACGTCATTATTATACATTTAATTCTTATCACTTGGGATCCGTTAAACATTAACAAACCTCTGACTGAAAAATTATACAGAAATCGAATTAAAAGCGCGTAGTAGTGCGGACCGCCGCCATCAGCCGCCAACGTCACGAAATAAAGAGTTTCTATGGTATCTCGATTTGTCGCCACAGCGAAGCAAACAGTTACATTTACCGAGGAAGCGTCTACCATGGAAATCTCATTCTCCAGACTTGTGCACAGTCATAATCATCCATATGAATAATTGAAATGCGGGGATACTCGAACAAACACCCCCTTCTTCGAGGCGCGATGGTATTAACAGCGAATGTCCCCGAGTTTGTGAATCCAGTGTTTCGGGCGAGATCGCGCGGTAAAACGCAGTGATGTTCGGTGTAATGATACTTGTTTGCCGGAAAAGTGAAAAGAAAAATGTGTTATTATCGTATATTGAACCGCGATTTCTCCATCGGCGGTTCGGCCACTTTCCCGCGAGCACGTATAATACGATTATGTGCAATCACCTTTTTCTGCTCGTTCGACTTTCCGGGCCGATTTTTTCTCGACATCTCAGTACACGATTTCCCATCTAAAAAAATATCAATAACAAACAAATTTTTCGCCCAAATCTTCCATAATTTATTTCCAATTTAACTTCTCGCACATTTTTCTCTTCATTTGTTGCAAATTTCAGTTAAATACTCGATTGTTTAATTGCATTAACCGACTTAGGGGCAAACCTGATCTGATTTTGCGATTCATAATTCCCGGTACATAATTCCCAGTTGTCGACACGGCCTGTTTACAAATCGCGACGATTACGCAATATTGGAAGCGAAGCTGTTCGTCAAAAGTGTAATATGAAGTTGTGAAACTGTGATGATATAGTGAGCATGGTGTCTCCTGACTAGATTCGTAGTAGACGTAGCGAGTAACGAAGCGATGGCGAAGACATTCGCTGCGACATTGTCGCAGCGGTAGAGGGTACTCGCGGGCGAATGTTCGCCACGACATTTCGAAAAACTGCGGTTGTACGTAAAAACACTATACAGAATTTTATGATTTGCATTTCGCCACCGATTCCCACGGACGATCGATCCAATTATTTATGTGAATTTCGTTTACCGGGAAACGGTCGCAACGGTTTTATCGTTGCTTCGTTCAAGCATCTACTTTTTGTGATAATAAACATTAGGCTTCGTATGTTTAATTGATTCTCTGTCCGATTGTGAAACGGCCAGGAAATGTTCCAGGCGCAAATTGCCGCCGGTGATGTGAATTGTTGCATTCACACTCGTTACCGTTCATTACGTATTGTTCATACGTGTACCCACTCACGCAAAAGTATTTGTAAATGTAGAGCCAAATAAATTATTGTACATAAATCTATCACAAGCGTGCTCCTTTTATTTCAAGGACCCGCCGCTACTCCTTTTCCAGTATTTCACGTTTGTAAACGTTGATTCGATACGACTAAACTATGTACTTCATTTCCCGTCAATTCGTCTTCAGCCATTTGGAGATCAACTGCTCTTTATTCTCACGGTTAAGAAAGTTGGTTGAAAACTCCATTCGAGTTTCGAAATAAAAGTAATGCTGTAATTTTTGTTAAGATATATAATACGTATAATATAAATATATAAAATACTTAAACGCATTTGAAACTATACTATCAGTCACGAAACTTTTTTTTGTAATGAATAATTATAGACTGAAGTTTTCAATTCTTTTCGATTGTAAATCAGTTTTATTAATCTATTTGTTGAAATGAAGGTACGGATAGTGTTCGATTAAGTTGTAATAAATACAAATTTTATGTTAGGAAACAGGATATTCGAGAATATACATACTTAACTTTATTTATAAACAAAGATGATATTGGCAGTGGCGTTTGAGTTACTTTTTTCTAATTCAAGCATAGATTAAATTCTTAATTTTAAAAATAACATAGCATATTATGAAACATGATAAAGTTAAGCGATATAGGCTGAAATCATTTCACATTCAATCGCGTGAAACAGCACTAACAGTAATCTGTTTTTTAAGTTTATTATTAACTTTTGAAATGTAAATCTGAAATTGCGTACAATTCTCAATTAAAATAATATTTTTCATTATACAATTCTTTGTACCAGTAGAAAACATTGGTAATTTAAGAATCTAATAATATTGCCACCTGTGTAGGCATACTCGTCGGGTATGCGAGTGGGTCGTTCGAGCGTAGCGTATGTTTATTGGCTGTAAGTGTAGGAGGGACTAGAGTCTTAAATAATTCTCTTGTAAGGTATGGAGTTAGTTTGGCCTTGATAAGGACACGCGTGCAACGCTATAGCTTCGGTACTGATAGTATTACGGTAGTTGTGTTGAAGTACAGTATTTTAATGTTAACTAAAACCCACAAGTACTAAGGTAAACATATTCATTTATAGTAAACATATTTAACGCTGTTTCCATATAATATGTCCTCCTTTATAACCTTAGTAACGTCTATATTGGGAGGAAGGGGAAAATACAAAATTTGTAAACTTTTTAATTTAGTTTTTTTGTTATTTATTTCGATTATCTACTTTACTTCACAAACAAACATTACATACGATCAGTCTACTTACCACATTGTAAACCCAACAATCCCGAATCCCCCCCTCCCACTCCCACCTCGTAAACATTTCAATCCCTCTATTGCCTCTTTTGGCAAGAAATTCGTTTCGTTCCGGCATCTCTTGCGACGGAATAATATCTGCAACAGTACAATATCCTGTTTAACCTCACTTTGTATCTTCTCGGCAGCGACGAACACCGTCCGTCGAAAATGTGTCAGCCACCGCTTTGCAAACAATTTCCGTTCATTGCATTCGAAAACGATCTCGCTGGCCGAGGTTGTATTTGTACTTGTGTATATATATGCGAAGTAATTGCGCCGGGCGAGAAAGAGGGTGTGAGAAAGACAACATGTACCGAACGGCGGGCGGACGAGCGCGAAAGAGACAAAGACAAGATGATGAAAGGCATTCCGACCGGAGCCTCTGGCTTAAGTCGACGACGCCGCCGCCGCCGCCGTGTCTGGTCATCAACACCCGAGTCTCGGGAACGCTTCACCTTGCCCTTACCCTCTTCACTTCACTCACGCCGTCTCGCTTCCTTCACCTCTTTCCGCCTCGCGCTTTTCTCTCGCGCCATGCCTCCCCCTCCATCCCCCCGTTATCCACTCCCCTACCGTCGAACACCTCTCTTCCATCCTTCTTCAACCCTCGGGCTATATGTACACTTATACACAAACTGCCTATAACCAACTCTCACCTTGCTTGATGGATGGAATTCCTCACTGCCGCCGCCACAAAACCGAACCAGAAAATATTAGCTGCATAGAAATCGCCAAAACAACGACGCTTTCGTGCCTCGAGATGAGAACTGACTTCTTCGCAACCACGCCGGCTTGTTCACGATTTTGCACGTGTCTATTCGGTGGCTCGCATTCGGTAACTGACTACTCGGCAGCTTTTTCGTTGAATATTTGTGTTTTGTTCGGTTCTCGGAATACTCGGTAAACAGTTTCTAATAAAAAGAGCGTTGTAAGTCGTAACTACGTGATTTAAACTAAAGAACGAAACTAATTCTTCACAAAATCGAACGTTTCGTTATATGTAACTTTTCCTTTTTCAAAACTGAAGTTATTTTAATTTGAATTTTCTATTATTGACGTTAATTTTTTTTAATCGTTTTCGGGCCAAATTCGTGACGTTGTTTTATCGAGAATCTCGTGTCGGAAATTCCGAGATCGGGTTTTATATGGTACATATGGTAATTTCCTGTTGTGAATAGAAACTGTTTATCGAAGCAAAAATATAAGAACAATCGCCAGACGTGAAAAAGGCCAAAGAACTTGAGGAGATCGCGTGCCGCCAAAGCTGCATGAAAATCATGTCGAAGTATGACCAAACGAAAGTTGCACGCGGCCAATACAAATTCAGGATTAGAGTAATTACACTAACAACGCTCTGGATATTCATCACCGGCAATTAGAAATAGAATCATTACCGGTTATTTCGATTCGCGTTGTTCTGCGAGCTAAAATGTAATCATTTTAATTTGACTTCCCTTTATCACGATATTTTTAATGCATACATAAAAAATATATCTTTTATATACAAATTGTATATTAAACAATTACTATTTTTATACACGTATACAAAGTAACTACACTTTAACAATAGTGATTATAGAAAAACCGTACGGAACAGTTATTTTGTACCAAAATTGTTTTAACGAAATCTTGCTACTGAAAAATACCAAGCGACAAAATAAAGTTTCTTTATTTCCGATGTCAACAGTTCCAAAGAGCGCTATTGCGCTGTTCTTCATTCTTTCAGTTCAGCACGTTATTATTCGCAATGGTTGTTTATAAGAAAAAAACGTGTACACACAAAAAAAAGTGTAATATTACCTCAAGTTCATCTTCAATTACCTAACACTGGACGGTAACCGTAAAGTAACGCAGCGACAGGAACCAAGCCCGCTGAGATTATCGGCGTCGCCGCCTACGGTGCTCCCACTAATCCGACGCAACAGAAAGGTCACAAAATCGCCGCTTGGTATTCAAACGATTAACAACAAATTTGTGGTCATTTTAATGAATACAATTTATTGTTAATTTGCTTTTACGACAATTTTGTTGTTACAGCAAAGTTTGCCAATAGACAACAATTTTTTTCAAAAACATTCAAGAACATTTCTTTTTTTATGAACTAAGAGGTGTTTTATCGTTACACCAGACAAGAGGTATAAAGTCAAAAATACATTTGTTGAAACAACTACAATTTTTTGCGTTAACAAGGAATATTGTTCTCACTACGGAATAGTTTTAGGCACTGGATCAACACTTTTTTTCCTAACATCTGCATTAATGTTTATGTGGCAACTTTCCTCGCTCAGAATCCTCATTGTTCTTTTCGCTTCGAAGTCGTGTCTTTGTATAACTTGGAGGAGCGGAATCAAAGGGTAATTTGGCAACGTCAAAAATTAATGGGTTTTGGTCATTGTTCAGTGGAGGCCATTCAAAATGGTACGTATACGAAACAGGTCACGGTACAAAATCAATCTACGATTTCGACCGACTGTGAGACTAATGTCGACGTTTTCAGTCTTGTACGATTCCCCATTCAAATGCAAAAAACAACGTTTTTTCGATGCTCTTTTTCCTTCACGCCTGGAGATCCGCCGTCTTCGATCTAAATAGTCATTAAAGTGCAGTAAAATAGTAAGAAAATTGCAGTGAAACTAATGAACAGCGCCGAAAACACACAAAATGCAATTTTTTACCTTTTTTTGTAGATTATAATCTAATTCTGTAGATTCTTTACTCCATCTAAATTGTATGAACACGATCAAATGAAAGAATAAGGATTGCTTCTGAATGAACGTATGTGTTGGATTTTTAGTGGCAACGCAGGAAACTCGTTGTCAAAACGACAGACTTTCCGGCCTTGATTAATATTGGTAAAACGACGGCGTAAAAAGTAATGGTTATGTTGAATGTTTTCACTCCGACGAAACGTAATGAGTATCTAACGAAGTAGGCGAGGACTGTCATAAAAAAAAACGACGGTGTAACTACAAGTCTAAGATAAAACGCTTTATAGCGCATAAAGTAATCCGCGGTAAACGTGGCTACGCGTTTCAATAGAAACCGTAAGATATTTCGAGCGTTCGTATCAGATCTAAAGAATGTTTGGAAATAACATACCCGGGTATAGACTATTGATTATAAATTCCACCGTACTGTTAGAACCGCCACCTCTCGAGAAAGCAATTTCGTAGTTTGCATTAACATCCTTCATAGTCCAACCGTGTAGCATTTCAGTGCACTAAAATCAACAAAATTAATTCTTTCGATAAATAATTTTTATCGGGCGGGAGGGAGGAGAAAAGACAGGAGGTATGATTAGATTTCATGGTAGTTAAATGAGGAATTTATGATAACACGACGCGCGATAGACCTTGTGTAAAGAGCGCGGCGGTTTAGAAACAAAAGCGGGACAATTTAACAGCTGACGTTTGATTAATTGCACAATCCGTTGGTGCGAGTAGATAATAATTACGGGAACCCATCATGTGTATGTGGAATTGATGTAACGTGCTTCTATTAGTGGTGAATATAGGTGCACATCGTTACATATTATTAGGTATACAAATAAGTTTCCGCTGTTTTTAATTAAAAATTGGTCATTTACTGAAAGAACGGAACCTAATGTTTTACTCGAAGTAAGAATACAAAGTACGTCAACTTTCGTCACTCTCAGGAAACTTATTGCTACGTTTTAACAGTGTGTATTGATACAATTCGGTGTCATGCGTATGTTGCATTATTATTATATCCGAAAATTGGTGTGAACTAGTGCTATGTTGGTTTTATATTGGTGTTAAATCAGAGCTGTTTTGATGTTATAATGGTATTTTTATGTTGCATGGGTGTTAAATTGGTGTTATGTTGGCATTACGTCAGTCTTGCATCAATAATACGTTAGTGTTAAAACGCGCAGTTGTGTCGGTGTTACATTGATATAAATTTATATCGGAATTACATTGGTGTGTAATTGGTGTCATATCGGTGTCATGTCGGTGTATAATTGGTGTAAATGGGCGGACATATCGGTGTAGGACGGTGCGTATAGCAGTGCAGGGCGCGCAGCTCTACATAAGAGAAAAGTACACCTGCGCAGAGACGAGAGCCACGCTGTCTGGCTGGAGGCCGGTCCTCACCTCTGCAGTCCGTATCTCGTTCTCAAGTACCTTTCCGGCCCTCCGATCATCCCACCGTCTTTCACCCCCCCTCCTCACTCTATCTCTCTTACTTCCTCACTCACTCACTCCTCCTCCCGCATCCACGGCAAGAGAGTCCGCTTTAACCAAAACCGACGCGGCACAAAGGCGGCCTCTATAAATCATAGCCGCACTCGAGGTACTACCCCCCGACTCCGATCTTTCGCACGATCGGCGACGGCAGCGACTACGGCGGCCTCGTCTCCTTTCTAAATTCTATCTACCGCGGACGTGCACTAACACACGCGTGCCCATCACCGCTGCAACGAGGAATAGCGCGACCGATGAAACGCACCCCGTCAACGCTTTTACAGTCGATTCTAATGGACGTTGCCGGCGGACAAATTTGGATTAATCTTTATTGTCCGATTCCGCCTTCCGATTCCATTGTCGTTCGAAACC
>JABFPT010001968.1:0-21202 GCA_022817245.1 Nixonia krombeini
GTGTCGGTGGGGTGCCGGGCCCACGTGGAGTGTGTCGCTGCGCGCTGAGGGGCGGTCGAGCGGCATCTCGCAGCGGCGGTGGACGCGGGGTGGGCGCGAAGCGGAGGGTGGGCGGGAGGTGGGGGGGGTGGGGGGGGAGGGGCGGGTGGGGGGGGGTGTGTGGGGGGGGGGAGGGGGGGGGCGAGAAGGGTCGAACGGCACGCTGCGAAATTATAGGGAGCGAGCACGAGGCAGTCGCGACACGGGGTGCCTCGTGGCGTGCAATTTTTTAAGACGTGACCCCGCGGCAACTCGACGACGACTCTCGTAGGGGACCTCGTGCTCTCACGGATACACGCGCCTCGGTTTGTGTGCAACGCTTACCGGATGCGCGCCACTATGGAGCGACGGGCGCGCTTACTCCGGCCTCGGACGGTATCGGATGCCACGATTTTCGTACGCCCTGCCGACGAAGATCCGCTCTTAAGCCCCGTCGCGAACTTCTCGATACCCGATACTCGGTCACGGTGCGTCGTGTGTGTTCGCCGCCGCGGACGTTACGTATCTCGACGTCATGTTACATTTCGCCTAGCAGAGTGTCCGACTCGGCGGAAACCGCGTGAATCGCGATCCTCGTTGTACGTCGACTTGATTTATCACGCCGACAAGCTCGACAACCTGTTAATTATTCAATCCTCTCCTTTGCGTTAGCGTATACAGAGACTTGGGCTGGAAGTAACAATGACTGGAAAATGATTTCGGGAAAGCGGGTGATTTGAAGCTGGTTTTCGGATTGAATCAAGGGATGAATTATACTCGTGAGATTAGCTCTATCCGAGGGAGAAATTCGCCGGGAAGGTTTATCGACATCCGTCGTCGGTGAAGATCGATTCTCGTGTTATCAATCCGGAATCATTTGCCGCGGTTAATCCACAGCCACTCTACCTCTTGCGACTTTCGAGACACTGGAAACATTCGCATCCCGTTACGTGAGTTTTCAGGTCACGGTAATTATCTCGCTGGTTGGACGGCGATGACGGAAGATGCGCGAACGGCCGCTCGCTAAAGCGAAAACGCGCCGCGATTCCCGCGAGACGGCGTCATTTCGCAGCCCTGATACCTCCAGGGGAAGGGGGAGGGTGGCAGAGGCAGCGCAAGAGCAAGATGGAATCGAACGCAACGAGGACAGATTACGTGCCACTAATTCCAATTAGAATAATTACTCTACTTAGCGGTTGCGAGTGTTGGACGGCACAGTTAATGGGTCGAGGCACAACGCCTCGACCCATTAACCACGGTAATAAATATTGCGCGTTTTCGGCCTACTGCCGTTCCGCCGTTTCGCAAGTCGGCCGCGTCGACAAATTGGCCGGATTTTTGCGAACCGGCTGGCCGGCATTTTCACGGCGAATGGAAACGGGAATCTGGGAAATGCCGCCGATTTAACGACGTCGAAAGCGCGCTTTTTCCACGCCGTAAGCCAGAGTAATGCAACCGCTAAGTCCGGAAAGTGACGGACGGCTAACGACCTTGGTGCTTGTCCAACCAGATAATCGAATCGGGCGAAAGGTTAAGCACCTGGCGATTCGCTCGGGAAAAAAGGCCCGCTTATTATATCACTCAAGGTCGTTCCTCGCGCGGTACGCTCATCGTCGGCGGCGAATTCGTATCTACCGCGATGCGAATTCGAGCGTTACTCGCGTTGCTGTATCGGGTCTCCGATACCCTGAGAAGCGTTCGACGGACGGTCAAGGCTGCGCGAATCAACGCGAGTGTACGAAATTCATCGATTGCTCGCGTCTGCGCCTTGACTTATCTTCTCTGCCGAGGAAACGAACCCTCCCACTGAAAAAACGGACGACGCACATTCTGCAGTGCCATTTATCTCGGTTTCCTGATTTATCATCCTTTTTCCGCATCCAGCGATTCTTCAAACGAATGGACGAAATGTTTCCCCTCTGGACTAGGCGCGCATTAAATTTGATAAAAAGCCAAAGCCGAGCGCGGATTCCGCGAGAAATTCTTCGCCCGCCTTTTTTCCCGCACCCTGAGACTGAAGGTGGGCGCGAGATAGGGAGAGGGGGGGGGAGATAGGATGGAGCAAGGTTAGGGAGAGAGAAAGAAGGAGCGACACCGAGGGCAGGCCGAGGAGACACACAATCGTCGGGGTCGGCAGTAGGTAATGATAAAGGAAATTATTTAGTCGCCATTAACGTCACTCGCATTTACCCGACGGTCTCGGCTCACTCCGCTGTGCTCGTCGCTGCCCCCTCATCCTCCTCCTCCTCCTCCTCCTCCGCTCGCCACCCCGACCGTCGTCCTCCTCGCAGCTCCCTCTCGCGGTGCTTTCACCCTTTTCAATCCCCTAGATCCTTTTACCGCTCGTTATTTAACCACTAAACTCCCGGCTGTGAAACGATGGATTTCGTTTTATTCGCGAAAGATGAATTATACCGCGTTCTGCCTACGATAATGACACATATATCTTCCGAAGCAACAGATAAGAAGTGTTTTTTCATTACACTTACAGTACACGTATTTCACCGGCTTTGATGCGGGTGTTGATGCAAATTTATGAATATTTATTCAGCGTGGTGTACATAATGAAGGGAATACGTAGCGAAACGTAACAAATGTAATAAATTCCGAGAGCGGGCGGAGTAGGCGTAAGTGTTGGTAAAAAGAGCACTCGTTTACCGACGCAGGGACGCGTATTACTCGCAACGAATGATATGCCCGTTCGCAATTTGTTTTAAAAAAATATGCACTGTACGCTTGCGAGTCTTGCATTTGTCAACGCGTTAAGGCGTTCCGGCAGAGGCGGCTAACATTCCGCCGCAGTTCCGGCGAGTACGTTCTTTCATACATATTTATCCCCTTTCCTAATCCTATGGGACTGATTCCTCCTTCGACTCTTCCATGCCGAGCGGAACCGTCGTAGCCGGCGTTTATCCGCCCTTGAAAATTCCTTATGTGCCCGGGACATTTGCATCCCTAACAGTCGCTCTCTAGTCATCCCCGGCGCAGCGGCGGAGGAGCCGTCGTTTCTCCCTCGCCGGCACGTCCACCGACGCGACTCGTCCCCTCGTTGTTCCCTCGCGCGACGCCGTTAAGGAATCAAGGCTCCTCGTCGCTTTGTTTGCCTTGCACATAATCCTCTCTCGAGTACCCTACAGCATTTTCACTGCAGCGTCTGGCCAATCTCATTCCCTTTCCGCTCTACTCTCGACCGGACATGCCTTCGTGACTCCGCGCCGCTCCGCCGCATCGAGATTATCGCGGGATTCCACGCAAAGGGATTCCTCGACCGAGCCGTGATACAAAGTCTTCGGCCATTATGCTCGATTGATCGTAACTGATCCACTCACTTTTTCCCTTTGCGATGGGAAACCGTAGAAACGGTTTTTCTCAATGATTCGAAAGATTGACTTATAAAAAATAGAGTTGACGATTCGTGGGGATATCAGTGGGGCGTTAGTTGGTCGTTGTTAAGGCACCGAAAGGATTGTCTGACCATTGCAATGCGGTTTTAGTCGGGCAACTTTTTTGCAAATTTAGTATTCGTACTATCGAATGCGGCTTTTCGTATGACGCTGATGAAAACAATACAACACGCTTTAGCCCTGTGATTACATTGTCACTGTGCGACCCCACCGGCTCTTCAAGATATTTCGGTCCTTCATCAGAATCCGTTCAGGCGCAAATTAGACCATTCTAGAGGAATATTTACGTAAAATATATCGACATTGTTCAAAGCCATTTCAAGAGCCCTCTGTTAGACGGTTACCTTATATAATAATGTTTAATTAGGTTCTAATTGATTATCAATCACTCTAATCAGCGCTATACTAATGCACCATTTCGATTTCCACTCGGGTAGTTAGCGCTGGGTGGGGGGATAAATTTGGTCAGGGGACAATTTCCGTTTTCAATTTAGTTCGTCTTTTTACCGTTTTAATCGCATCATTTCGATAAAAAAGTATTCAGAGCAAAAAGCGACGCGGTTATTTCTCGTATAATTTTTCACGTGGAAATGCAAGGACGAGAGGAATTTTTCGAATAAATCGCGTTAGGAATGCGCAAAACATGTTCGGTATTTTATTTTTATTTTTCGTATCAGTATAATGCGAAGTGTTTTTCGAATGGTGAAAGGAAGGATAATCCGCCGGTTTTTGGCAGCGGTGACATGCATGCAAAATGAGCACGTGCAATTGATTTAACCAAACGTTGCACGCATTTACGTAGATCGCGCAGGCTTGTGAAAAGTATGCAAATTTTAAATTAACGTTATTTTATTTCACTCGCACGGCACACAGGCGCGTGGACGGGAAAGTATGTCGTTATTCAAAATATACGTGTAAACCTCGTAATTCTATCATTATTTTTATTAAAGCGTCGCGAATTTTTCCGTAGACAGGTACATTCGTTTACACATTTACGGTAATTTTCTTTCAACGCGTTCCAATACCGGACAGTTACGCACGACAGTGTATCACAAACGTTCGCAATTTGCGATGAATGCAATGGCGGAAAAATCGGTTTTATTGTCGGAAAAGTGTGGCGCCATAAATAGTACGGAATTGTAACGCAACCGTGGAAAGTTTATCGTGGACTATCGATAGCCCACGTGACAAGTTAAGCGCAACGTCGATGGCGAAAATCGTGCCGGAAGAGTTTAGTCGTATTTGGAATCTCATCTGTGGAATAATAATAGCCACGAGGCGGGGAAATGTCGCGCCGAGTTCGCGTTACAATCGGCGAATGTTGCTTGTCGTTGACGGAACATAAAGGAGAAGCTGAAAAGCAGCGTCGCCGATCCAACGCAGTTGGCAGCGAAACGTATTAACGTACCTTTCCGATTGAAGTTTCGGTTTAATTAATGAAGAAGTGGCGACGAGAGTAACCAAGCGGAAGATGGGAGAAAGGCGCCGTGAAAACTCCAACCGCGAGTTCGACGAGACCTTCGCAGAGGCGACGAATAATCGTTACAAAGAAACTTGAGCAACGACTCCACAACGACGTATTTGCGATTCACGCGTGGCTACTTTCATTTATGCTGTTAACCCGAAACATTTTTCCATTTATTTTTATGGAACGCGAAACGAACGCCGAACGAGAATCGGATTCTTCCGTTTTACATTTCCATAAGCGACGATTAGACTTGTGGGGTTTGCTGAGGAACGATCAAGCCAATCTTTCCACTCAACTCTTTCATCTATTTTCATTCGCCACGCTGACAAAGCTTTGGCAGGCGAATGATCGCGAAGGGCGAGTTTGACGATTAGCGTCGGTCTGGAAAGTCAGCGTGTTCCGAACGTGTGGCCATTACACCCCGTGGCCTTTTTTCTCGCGAACGAGTGCTGTCAATTTTGAACCCGGGGCTGAGCGCCACTGGTGCAAAGCGGAACAACGGCCGCGCGGTCGGTCCGACTGCGATGCACTTTCCTCTCTCGAGTCGCGCCAGCTTGCTCGCTTTGCTTTTGGTCCAGACGCCCTTGAGTCTGATTATACGCCGCAATCCTCTCCGCGCTCCCTCCGGCTTTATTCCTCTTCTTCCTTTCGCGGAAGGTATGTGTTTGTGTGCGTGTACACCGCGTGCAGGCAGTGCGCCGTTCGTCGCCGGGGAACACGAGCGGTGGAATTCGCTTCGTCGAGGCCAGACGCGCGGACCAGGGCGTCGCGCCACCTAGATAACCCGGAAAAGTCACCGCGCTCGCCGAGTCTAACAGGCCTTGCGGAACTTCGATTTAGCACACGGCGTTTCGCGCTTCGGCAGTCGGGGGATGCTTTAAACTGCTTTCGAGAATTTTGTTGTACATGCACTGCCCTCGGGTCCAATATTATTCCGTCATTTTTTATCACTGGAGCGGAAGTATAGAGGTGCAATCGAATCTTTCACGGTTGCGTTGGTTTTTATGGCGTTAATGCGCGGCGATTGTTCAATAAACAATATCACTGGTACTTTGAATAGCTGTACAAATTTTAAGAAGTTGCAGTATTTATAACATTTGTAGAACAGTTTTACAACTTTTTGTTAACACTTGCCAATATGTGGTGGCATGAAATTTTATATTGCTTATCGTTTTACAAAGTAAACTTTTGAAGCGAGGAAATTATGCAATAAATCAGTCGGTTCCTACTAAACTGTAATGTACAGTTTACGTTACAAAGTTACGCAAAATAAATGATTGCGTAAAAGTTGTGTACAGTGGAACGCGTTGAAGTCCGACATGTGGATTTCCATTAAAATACGTGTGAATCGATTTATTACGATTTTACAAAAGTACGTATATATGTACAGAATTAAATGAACAAAACGCTACAACAATTGATATTTTTAGCGAAATTTGAATGAACCGAGGAAAGCCTACTTTTAGATTACGTCAGGTGGCTTTAAGTAAATTACTTGGCGTATATTCAATTAAAAATTAAGGTCATCCCTTTTCCGAATCATTGGCCATTTATTGATTACACGGATCATTTTCTTCTAATTACTTATCGTGTCAAGGATTATGGATTAATGCGAAATTGATAGACAATTTTTCTGCATCTACAGGTGCATGTCAGTTGTCGCGAATTATCGATGTGGGGATGAATTTTTACCCGAACGTAGTGTCAGTCGACAGTGGCGACATCCAAGTAACACACGGCGGCTTGATAACCGGCTCTGGCCACGCTGTCGATTACACGCCATTGCGATAATCGACGACAGGGTTTCACGGAACGTCGTTTTTCGCGGGTCGCACTTTCTCAAAGGACCCGACGGCCTTCGGTCCTACGGAATAAAGGGATTAATTACTTTTGCTTTCGCGGTTAAAGAACCCCTGCCTCGCCGTTTGTGCCAGGCGGAATTAGAGACAACAGGCATTTGCATGACAATGGCGCTTCCGAGCGGTCTCGCGTCGACGACGCTCGGCGTCGTTGTCGCCTCTCGCGCGGCACTCGCTTATCATTTTTACTTGCTTTTTTCTGCACGACTCGGCCGACGAATGGCGCGGCGTTTCCGGCCGCGGAGCACCTCGTTAGACGGCGAACCAGTTAGTCGGCGAGTGTAGAGGCTGATACGGGCGGAAAAGCGGTCGCGAAACTTTGTGCCAGAATCATGTCGCTGGCCCCTTTTCCCCATTCGCCGCGTGATCCGTCCCGCGTATTAAAAACGACTCGATAAGACGATAATAAAAGGTTCCAGCAACGTTGGCGAGATTGCTCTCTTGATTGCAGACACGTATTTTCTGTCAATGGCTGATAAGGGTTGGATCGTTGCCGGAGTAAATACCGACGTGGGACTCTACACTGGTTTTATTTCCCGGTTTCCTCTTCATTTACGGCGCAGCAGTTTTACAAGGAACGGAAAGCGGGAATGATAACGGGCGTTAAATGAACTTTTTCGGCTGCTTGGAATTCTGCGCGCCTCTTTCGGCCTTCATCGGCTACGCCCGTCGCGAAGCCCACGTTTTTGATAATCTTTCGAATCGCGCGGAAGAATCGTGTTGGGTCGCGAAAACCGACCCAACAACAATCGCGAGTTGATTAATTATGCGCGTTAATTGCCGGTCAACGAAGGCCGAGCGGCAGAATGGGAACGACGATTAACTTACAATGCCGAGGTTTAACCCCATTAAACGCAGCGCTTCATAAATAAGAGCGCGAACGGATCTTCAAAGTAGCTCCCTCATTTGGCATCGTTGTTATTATCCTAATTACCGTAGCAGCCGAATCGAGCTCGGTCTCGCAAGCCTCACCAGCGGTTCCTCATCTGCATATTAAGGCCGCTCGTTCCCGGAAAATGGCTCGTTATTGTCAGGACGATCGACGGTTCTTCCAGCGAGAGCTCGACGCCCAGGGAACGGTTGAAGGACCTCGCGAAATTAAATCAGCGGCCCATTAGCGGGGCCTCGGCGGACCCGCATCGTCACGGATTCCGTCTAATTAAAGCGGGACGATGCCGGCGGTAGTCGTGTAGACGGAGTCGGGGACAAACCGGAGGGACCATCTGGCCGCGGAAGGAGCTGCTCGCTGGAAGGGGAAGACGACGGGAACGGGAGCACAATGGGAAGGAAGGGAATCACGAAAGGATGAGCCGCAGAGGCGAACACGCGATGGTCTCTCGACGAGCGTTTTGGGGATTACGACGCGTCGACATGGAATTATGTTTGTTCCGCGATTTCTCTTCCTCGCCCTACCGCGCCACCCTCCGGTATCCGTAGCGGCACCGCGCGCCGGCTCAGACCCGGATAATCAGTCTTCGACGGTCAAGAGGACGAAAGAACTTTTCAAGCTGTTTTCACCGAAGACGAGCTTACCTTGGCTGCTCGGCCGCGTTTACACCTTCCCCCTTTGATTTACACCACCGTTTAAAGGCGAGCGAATTGTAGAGAAATAACCGAAGAAGGAATATCTCGCATTCCGGTGGATACTGAATTCTCGCCTTACACTGACCGACATATTGGCGAACCGGCGTTTCACCACGTGGCGACGTTTCTCGAGAGATATTTCACGTACGTCGATTCACTCCACACCAGAATAGACTTTTAGAGTTTCGTGCCAACTTGTCCACCGTATCGGTTATTTATTTACACACGTTTGGGCAATTGAATTTGACATTATTTACAGACGACGTGTAACACGCGTACCAGTTGGCCCCGTATCGCAATCAGGCCCGATCGCTTCGAACGTTCGAACGTTTCACGAACGAAACGTTCGCGTCTGGCTATCGTAGGCGAGCGTTTGTTTCGGCGTGGCGATAAAGCACGTCATAAAAACGTCGGCGAGCAATCTGAATTAACTTTCTCGAACGTTATCAAAGATAGGGGCAGTAATTCACGGCTGTAATATTTCCCATGAATAGTTAATTCCGTTTGCGGCAATTCGCTTTTAGGTTCAGAGGCGGAATAACTCGAATTTCAGCCTCTATCTCGTTGTCTTCGGAATATCGCAACACTCGGCGCAAGTTCGGGGATACGAGTAGTTATCGCGTGTAACTGTCCCATTAAGGAAAACGTCGCTGCATAGCCGGCCGATATTTTAACGACTTAATAGCACGTAAATCTCGTTCCGATTTTGTTGTTGGTTCTATCTATCTCTTTAGCCCTACGTAACTCCCGACGTTCGTTTGATAATGCTCGATAAAATGCATTTCGCGCGGTTATTGCGATGTTCGAGCTCTCGTTCCTCGGCCGGCTACGGACGGACGCTCGTTCGATTCGCTTTTAATTGCATAATCGATATCAATTCCGCGTTATTGTCGTTGCAGTCGTTATTTCGCTTTCGCGAAACATCGCTGGCGATCTTCGTTACGCTCGGCTCAGCGATTTTTCCGACGTCATCCGTCGACGTCTCCGCCGCGAATGTCGTCACCTCGCCCCACCTTTCCGTGGCCTTGCCACTGACAGATGATTCCGTAAAACCTTGCACCATGGAAACAAGCTTAGGATTAGCATCGCTGTTTTACCGCCGCCGTTGCCGCCTCGTCTCGTCTTCGACTTTGCCGTCGTCGGTCGCGCACTCTTTACTCCGCGTCTTTCGCTTATTTCGCTCTACCTGTTACGGCGACAAAAGGCTCGTCGACGCGACAGAGACAAGTGTGACGGATTTCGATCATTGCGCATATCGTGTTATTTTGTTATCGTTACGACGGATTCGAGGACGAAACGAGTTTAACAAGCTTTTGTTACGTGACATTAATTTTTACAGGCTTATTCTAAGATAATGCAACGACGTCGTGTCGCTGAAATCGATATTTTGTTGTAAACTGTCATTTATCATTTCGCATATGTGTTCATTAACGTACACTAATGACTGTTTTTCCAAAGCGCGAGAGTCAACGGTTTTTTACTACCTGTTAGCCGTTTTATAGGCGCATGCATGGCAAGATGTAATTATATGTTGTGTGCACGCGTTCGTTTCACAATGATTCCTTTATTGCCGAGAGCTTAAATAACATTTTTGTTCAGGTTCTAACATTGCACGACCAATCACACGACTTGTTCGTATGAAACTACCATAGTTACCAAATTAGTCCCTACAATTGTTTATGCGATAGTACATCAGGGTTATTTACATATAGTGGAAGGAAGGGGGAGGGGCAGAATTATCGTAATTGTTATAATTCTTTACAGAATTGTCTTATTTATAACGAGTAAATGTACAGGTGATTCTCGAATGTCTCTGCCCGTTCGGCAAGATCGGCAAGATCGAGTCGCACGAGCTGGCGAAGAGGTTCTCTCGAGGTACTCGCAGGTTCGCTACGCGAGGTAGAAGCCGCGAGAAAGGAAGGAAAACGAGTGGAGGGAAAAAGAGCGTCTGACCGAAGGCAGTCACGTAGCAGCGAGGCAGGGGCAGGGCGTTTGTTTGTTTGTTTCACAGAGTACGGCATTGTTCTTGGGACCCTCCGACATGCGAGCTTGTACTTAATGGGGTTTCTGTGTTTGACGCTCGGCGACGTATATGATCGGACCTTTTGCCCGCGAGTCGTAGAATCCTCCGCAACGCTCTCCTCCGCTTCGTATGTGCTTTGTCGATATGTGTGCTCACGAGCGTTTATCGACAGTATGCAAATTTTGTCTTTCGTACGTCACGAGAGTCGATTCCTCGGCTGGCTGACACACGAGACCGATGAAAAATGTAAATAGAGTCATTCGCGAGTGTGAAACGCGCGCGACATCGACGTCACGCGCGACAAATCAGCAGCAGATGAGGAAATACGCGTTTTCGCGGCGAGAATTTTCTGTCTATATCATCACAGAGGTGACCGATTTTCGATCGCCAGATATTGCAGGCTTTTTCTTCGAAATTGGCTTCTTTTTTTACTTTCGTTTACGGCCAAGTATTTCCCGCAGGAGGAAGCATCCGTCACGTCCGCCGACGAAAAGACGATACGTTTTCGAGGAACGGCGCGAAAGTGCAATAGACTAACGTAACCGCTTTCCAACACATTGAAATGTTAATCCGTTTCTGAGCGCTTATTTCTTGCTCATTTGCTTCCTCAAAGGTTGGGTATGAAGCAACCAGCAAGGGAAGGAAATGTACGCGTTTATGATACGTTTACACAATGCGGCAAACGGTGCGATGAATCGTTACATCTGTTTTGAGAGGATTAAAGGTGGTTGAAATACCTGAATGTGGAATTACGTGTCTTGAAATTAATTGCCAAGCAATGACTGATACGGGAACGAGATGTTTACTCGTGCAATAATAAGAGAATTTTCCCTTCCTTCGACGAGATGAGGATAATAAAAATGTACAAAGGCCACTTTTTAACGATTTCTCTTCGATGAAGCGCGTTATTCAGTTGGCAATATTTTCTGTTGTTGAAACAGCGGATCACGAAACTATACAAATGTTGAATGACAAAACTGTTGAGTGACGTATCCGCAGTTTCATTGAGTTTTACCGAATTTAGTTCGCATGTTCTCATTTGAATCCAAAATGTTTGGATCGTTTATCGAATAGGCACAGATTCGCAAATTTGGTTACACCAGTGTCACCAAGGTTTCGCTCGCTAGGCTGTACACGACGTGCGAATGTCAGGAATGCTCGGTTCATCCGGAGGAATAAAGATAAAGCCACTCGATGGTTTATTGCGGACGTTCGATGAAGCGACATATGACTGCGAGCGTTGTCGGTTGCCAATCGTTTCGGCAATCGGTGTCGTAAATCGGAAGGGTGTATGTAGGGGTGGGCGGGGGTGGATCGAGGGAAGTTGTAGCGAGCAAAGTCCCGAGCACGCGAAGTGCCGCGTGCAAGGCGGAACGATGTTTTTCGAGTCGTTCGGCCGACACACCCGAGACAGAAAGGAATTGCTCGTCAGTGTCGGCGCAATTTAGCGAGAAGGAAATAATAAGAGAGGAATACTCAGTCTCGGTGTCGCGCGCGCAAGATTCCATAAAGCTTAAGGAAAGACGGCGAAATCTAACGCGATTCGAGCGTCTACGGAGCATAAAACGAGTTATGTGTATATAGCGGCGCTAGACTGACATTAATCGTCGAGGTAAACGAATCAGGAGGAGACAGAGAAAAAGGAGCAGGTAACTCGGCTGCGCCGGCAGAGGTCTCGTTTGCTCTCGGACGATGGGCTCATTAAAACGTTATTTCCAAGTTGAACGGAATCGAGTCGAGCGGGGAAAGCGAAAGGAAGGAAAAAAGCGGTGGCCGTGACAAAAAATCGAGATCCCTTCTTCATCACCTGTCTTCGCCGATATAAATTATTCCGCGGCGGCGGCGGCAGCTTGCGGCCTTGAAAAGCTTTCGAGAATCCCTTTAATCTTGGTACTCGTCCATCAACTGGTTTTGTTCGCAATTAGTCGCGGCCCATCCGAGAGCCGACGCCACCTCTCGTGACATTATATCGCATTTAGAGGCCATTATTCCCAAAATAACGCGTGCCGGCTGTTCATTCGTTTGTTTGTTAATCGCGAATCCATCATCCGGTCGGAAGAGCGAAGTCGGATATTCGATACCTCGGGCTTCGGACCTGCCAAGGGCGAAATTGAGGTTTAAACGACGTAGAGCCTTAGCTCGCCTTGGGGAAAGGTCTAGCTCGGGTAACTCTCCTCCCCGTTTTCGCAATTATAAAGCGATCAACGTCCGAGTCATCGCCTCGCTTGAGAAGTCAGGATGGAAAAGTCACCGCGAGTGTCATTGTTTCGCGCGGTATTCGCATGGCGGAAGAACTTTGCAACCTTGCGTCGTTCCTAAATCTCCTCGCGAAGTGTTCAAATAACCATGAAGAATCTTCTTCAGGTTGGCAAAAATCGATCGTTTTCGAATGAAACGTTCAAATATTGCGGGATTCGTCCCCATCCGTCCACGTTCGTATCCCTCGTTCCACGAGCGTACAGACACCACAGTGGACTGTCGTATATACAAGGTTGTTGCAATATGCAATTTATCGTTGATAAGGATCAAGTGATTCAATCCGCTTTAAATACTGATACTTTGATTGATACATTAAATCTTCAATAATAGAGATTGATGAGTCAGCGCTGAAACCCAGCTGATATTAATTTCGAATCAGTTATAGGGCGGCGGAAATGTTGTGCATTCTGCAAAACCAATTATTATGATAATCGCGTACTGGGCATCTGCCTGCCTGATGAAAGGGAAGAAGCTTGAGCGCTGTCGACTTTTTCTTCTGAAAAAATCAATATTGTGCAGTAATGCTCATTATTATTGTCTTTTGCGAGATACTGCTTTTAATGGCACAATGACAGTTAACGAGGACTTGATGACTGCTCCCATTCAAAGGTGAAAAAGCCATTAATTTGTACGGTTGGTATTTGGGTAGAATTTGAGTACTAAATTAACGACAGAAATTGAATAACACTCGAGTGGTATAAAATTAGTCGAGTATTGCATTAACAATTGGCTGAAACGTCACTGGGATGTGTACCGGTAGAGTACCATTTTTCCAGTTTAAATATTGGACGCTGAAAATGTTTGTAAACGAATTCAGTATGTTTGTAAGGTGTTTGAAACTGTGTATCTGAATTAGAACATGAAAATTGTATTAACAAAAGTACAACCCAAATCTCTTAAAGAAACAGTCGTAAGTGATTAGCGAATGAGATTTAATTAAGTCAAATGTCCCGTCCTTTTCTTACAAATCACAGTTCTAAAATTTTCATTCATTGAACAGTTACGTCACTGATTTTGGCAGGTGTGTGAAACGTATAAAAGTAACATGAATTCGTTCGTGGAGGGAATTCGAGGGAATGAGCACCAGTTACGAAATTCGTCCAAAACAGTTAAAGCGTGTTATTAAACTCGATGGATATTCGTCGGGCGAGTGCCTGGTACGAGAGTCGAGCGCGAATCCGAAAATCGCAGTCTCGGCGGCCGGTAATGCAGTCGGCGCGCAGGCAGGTCCAGTTTGACGAATCCCGCAGCGGGTTTGACGTAGGTGCCGGGCGGCGAACGGTCCTCGGAACGACGCGCACGCAAAGAGTCCGGATTCACTTATGCAGGAAGCCGGAGCTTTATTGAATGCTCATACTTTTCGACGTTAACGAGCAGCGGCCGAGGCGAAGCGATTCGCGCGGCGAGGCCACGCATGTAGTACCGCGAGCCAACTTGAGGTCACGCCAGGCCGAGGCCGTCCGTCTTCTGGCCGAGAAAAATGAATGGCGTCCTGAAGAAAAATGCCGGCAATTACGAGACGGTAAATCTGGCGAATCAGTTATGAGCGCTCATTATTTTTTTATTGCGAGTGTCACAGCCACATTTCCGAACGCGGACTATTGTCGGAAAAAGGGGTCTGACAAATGGTCGGCTCCGGTCGCTCGTCTTTGTTCCCGCGGCTTTCGCAGGACCGTCGTTCGCGAATGCCTGCGATGGGTGACGAACCTGCGCCGACTTTAATCTTAGCGCGGAATCTAATTACGCGTTTCCGGACGGGGAGAATAGAATCGAGCGTCATATTCGTTCGGAAATCGGTGGGAAGAGGCGGGAGAGACGGGTTTCGATAATATAATGTTTTCAGTTCGCCCGCGCCGACGAAAATGGTAGAGAAATTCGCGGAGCACTTTACCAAGCTTTCAAGATGATTAAAATAATTGCGCAAAGTATCAATCCCGATTCGATAATCTCGAGAAAGCTCGGTGCTAAAAATAAGTCCGGCTGCGATCCTCATTTCGATATGAGACGGCGGCCTCCGCGGCGCGCTCTCTTTTTTCCTCTCCTTCTCGGCACTCTACGCGGTGAGGGTCGTGCTGGCGAAAGTAACGAGCTCGTTATTTCTGTTTCAGGTAAGGAAGAGAGAACGTCACGTAGCCGGGCGTTTTGGCCGGCGCTTTTGTAATGAGGATCGCGGTGAGTGAACAAGCTCGCAATGAATCGATGACGGCCGTCCGGCCGGGAAATTAAATAAATAAACGAGAGATCGCCGCGCAGGGCGGCTCGACAGTGGCGCCGCCTCGCGGCCGAATGTCGCTTTAATTACTCAGAGCGACTGCCGGGCCGTTTGCTTATAATTAATCGCTCGAGATCGTGCCGCTGTCAACGACAGATATGACGACCAATAAAGTAGGCCGTTAAGAGGGCCGGCTCGACGCTCCCGGCACAATTCTTTCCCTACGCCTCCTTCCAAGGCTACTGAATGCGCGGGGTGTCTCGACTCGACCGGAAATCGTCCTCCCAATCGTCGGCTCTCCTTTAACGACGCGGACACTTCGCCGACGCTCGACACTGTATTTTTCCCATCGAAACGTGCGCGAGACAGCTCGTTAGGCAGCTGCTCGGCCGCGAGAACTCTATTTCATTGATTAAACGTTGCCTCTGCCGTATTTCCCTAGACTTAACCTAATATTTGACCGCGCCACGTTCAGACAATGAGTCTCGTTTAACGGCGTGTTTTATGCACGCGCGCACATACGTAAAGCGAAGACGTCTCAGTCCGTCGATCATTAAAACAGCTCATTGTTTTTACCGCGATTCGAGCATATGCGCTTAATTAGGCGGTGTGTTATGCGCTTGACAGTCATTCACGCGAGGGTTTGTCCATGCGGCGAGCATGGCATTTCAACCACGTCGTAACTCGTGCATTTTTTCAACGAAGAGAGACCAAAGTGCTTGGCAAGTTGACCGAAATCAATTGCGCTAATGAAATCTTGCCACTGATTTAACAGCGAGGACAGGACAAAGAAACGCCACGGGGAGAAATGAAAGTTCAACTCCGTAGCCGTATACGGCGCACGTTGAGTTCGCCGGAATAATGCGCGTTCAACTTATCCCGTCGTGGGCGAAATCAATCATAAGATCGATCGATCGAATTGTCCGACATGCTGATTTCCTCGGGGAATCTCATTGACGACGTATTGAAATGTGAGATAATCGGGGCTGCTTTGAAACGCTCTCGAAACGGTTCTCGCAACTCGAAACTATTCACCTTTCCGCGTGGTAGCCGACTTTTCGCAGGGCGGTTCGACAAAGTGATTAAGTTTCGCGGGGCTCGCATTACCCCGTAACTATTCAAAGCCGCACGTTACGCCAATCGAATAAATAAAGTCGGGGGCAGATTACTCGTGTTAAGTCGCCATCTTTGATATCCGATCAAGAGCGTGACCTGAAAACGTAAAACATGGATCTTCAACAACATTGTTCGGCTGACATTTTTTGTTTGCACATCTTCCAAGCGATATGCGATAAAAACGCGCATTTCTTCGCGATTATTCATCTCTAATGAACGCTTTCACTCAATGCGCATTTCCGAATTGATTCATTGCTCTTATCCACCGCGTTATGCAAACTTTAGGAAAGCCACTTTCGCCACTGACCTTTCCTCGATTGGTAGTACACAAATGTTCAGCGGAATTGAATTTTCCATCTCGCATAACGAATTGAGTAACTTCCCATGCCGTTTTGAGATAATGATACTTAACTGTGTCTAGATTGACCGGTTGTTAACTCAACTAGTTTAATTGACGATTAAAACCCGCGCGGTGCAAAATAAATTCCACTTCGGTCGGAATATTTTCGAAATAACGAAACCTGCCAGACCGCAAATCAAGCCGCCGCCCTTATCGTTTCCTCCATCGCCGTTTCCCAACATTTTTATTCTCCACCCGCGTACTAATCGCCGCGTGTTTGCACTCGCAAAAGTCCACTTTCGAGAAACGCGCGCATAACACTTCGATCGAATTCCCTCGACTGTTTTTTTTTGCAGGGAGACTGGCCGATGAGCTACTTTTTCCGCGAGGCTATAATTACCGCGCATCGTCGGCCCTTCGGTTCCGCGACAGACCAAGCGTATTGATCTCGAACGATCGGTAACGAACTTGCTCGGTGCAGCTATGTAAAGAGCGTTTTCGTTCGACTAATCCCATTTCGAGGACGACTCGCGGCGTTTAACTCCAACGTTCGGTGTGCGTTGCGGTTTCCAGAGTCCACCTCGGATTCGAGCACGATCGGCAAGGTTCGGGTTTTCGGGCGGTGCCGGTTTCCGGAACCTCCGAGATGTTGAGCAACGCGCGTCCGGCGAAGCAGCCTTGCGGCCAAGGTTGTGCAACATCGGCACAACGATGGCGATGTAGGCAGCGGCGGCGGTGGCGGAGGCACACGTGGTCCGCCGTTGACGCGGCTCTCTCATTGTAGCCGCACACGTGACAGCCGCTGCCCACGTACCACGCACGCGCATGCACCCGCACACACGTACGCGGCCGGCAGCCGAGTTTGTTCTGGCCGGCAATTGACTCAAATGCACATTTACCCTACATGCCCGGCAATTACGCAATTGTCCGTTTAGCACCCGTTCCTTCTCCCCAGCCCGAACTGGCCTCCAAATCGCTCGCTTTTTCAGCCGAACTCGCCTACCCTGAAAATAGCCGCTGATTTTTTCCGCTCGAGCAGCGAACGTCCTCGGCTACGCGACCAGCGCTAGAGTCCAATCGTCGTCTGCGAGACATCGCCCTCTCCCCTTTTGGATCGTACGTGTAAGGAACCGACGTTGCCCTTCCTCGCGCGGAGCCGTGCGTAACTCGCGATATCTCCCAAGGCGACAATAAGCGTTTCAATCGTCGCGTATTTCATCTCGCTCAGCGCAAATGTACGCGGAGAATCGTCAAGCTCCCTTCGGTGTCTTCAACAGCGAACCATCCAACCTGTCTTAACCCGATCCCCAACCTTGCCTCGACGCATCCCCTTTGCTCCATTTTTGTCCGAACTAGTTTCAAAGGAACGGCGCAGCACAAATGGTCGGTGAAATAGCCGGCCTGGCAAGAAATGGCGGAAAAAGCGCGAGGAGACCACGCGATCGTTTTCAGTCGGCGATAACTGCGCCTCTTCACAAGCGTGTCTTACACAGATAAGCGGCGTGCCGGCGCAAGAAGGGGAGAGGCCGTGATCTATGGCCGCAACGCGACTTCTATTCATAGCAGAGCCAATTGGTATGGAAACACACCCACTGACCCGATCCGAGCGACGAAACCTGGCAGCGGTTTTCATCTTCGACCTGTAATGACGTCACCCGAAACGCCGAAAAGAACGACGACGCGGTCGGGCCGAGCGTAGCCGGGTTATACAACCCCTTTTACTTCCGCCCTTTCTACGCCTCGTGCACGCGATTGCGGCACGTTCGACCGCCCGCGTTTCTCCGAGCCAATTTCCCAACCGTTCCGCATTTCGCCGATGTCAGTCCGTTCGAATGGAATTGATGAACACTTTGCACAGTTTCGCTCGCGTTCGCGACTTTTTTACGCTCCCCCCGTGCGATACGTAACGACTGTGTAACCCGGTAACGGAACGCGATAAAAGTATGCGAAAATTAGCTAGCCGGGTTCGTTGAATAATCGCACATTTTACGTTTTCGCTTTACGGCGAACTTTTATCGACTCTGCGTTATTTCGTGCGGAAAATGTGCCGTGTTTATTTACGTGTCGTTCGCCTTTATTAATAAATTCGTTAATTTACGTACACTCGTCGGAGAGTTTAGTATCCTATTTAGGACGAGGGGTTTTATGGCTTTTTAATATCGAGCTTGTACCGCCATCGGTACTTTCTAAATTCACCGTGTAATTTCCGTGTAATTTTTACGTTAAGGCAACGAATAATGTTTGGTAATCATCCGAATGACGAATTTATGGCACTTCCGCGTCGTTGAAAATACCGAAGTTTGTGCTACTGCAATTTGCAATGGCTCGACGCTCGAACGTCTGCGCGAAATTTCTTGTGCAAACTGTACGTAGTCTCCGGTGCCAGAATTTCGCAGTTCGCCGGGATTTTTTCACCACCGTGATCGTCTCTCCTCGCGTGCTTGATTCCCCGTGCAAAAACGGCCACGCGCGCGTATAAATTGTCCGATTAATTACCCTGAAACATAAACGTCACTTATACCGTCCGATTCATTAACGTTCGAGACATAAGCTCGTCGCTTTTTCAGTAGAGCGCGGCGTAAGTGGAAATGTAGCGCGGTGCCTATAAAAGCGTTGCAGCTATGATACACCTAACGTATATACATATTTCCCCGGTCCATAAAGACGTCAAAGAGAGGCCACAAATTACGCCGGCCGACGTACGTACGTAACTGTGGGTATAAATTATTGTCCGCGGCGGTATGAACAGGTATTGGTACAGCAGTCGACGCGCCGTTTCTGCATTGCCGATACGAGAGGCGAAGGAGCGCAGCAGTCGCGGGTGGGTCGGCATAAAAAGCCGACGATGGCGCGCGGACGAGCGCTCGGGAGATGGAGGTCGCCGACGTTGCCGGCCGTGTCCGATGTCGTGGCACCTCGGCAAAAAGTTGCTTGCATTGAGCGGGCTAAGTAGCCGCGCTTGACTCGCGACTACGCCGGAAGTGCGACTTTAGTGCCGCCTTTTTATCCCTTCCACGGCGCAAAATGATTCCGAAAGTTGACAGAGAAGGGGGCGACCGTTGGAAATTGGCTTGCCACATGAGGCGCGGTACAACCCCGCTTGCCAGGTCGAGATAGCCGGGAGTGGAAATGTCTTCGGTGTGACGCTCGTTCCCGTTCCGCCGGCGATAAATTAATGGCTTATAAACTGTCGGCGAAAACTCGTTGAACTGCGTCACTCCGAATCGAATAAATATATGCGGCTATGTGTATATCCGTACAATGTCATCTTTGTATATAGCAAGACGTGGACTCGATGTTAATTAGTCTTCCTGCGGTCGCCATCTTCAGCACCCGCCTGCCACACAGTGCCATAATTACCAGCGCTAACTGCCAGTACTGTTACCCGGTTCGCACGTCGTAGATCCCTTTGTCTTGTAGTTCGCCCATTCGGCTGCCCGCGCCGACGTACACGCGCGCACCGCGCCTCGTACGAATAAGCGCGCACACACGCGACCATCCGAGCACATATCTTTCTCTCCCGCATTCGATGCTCTTTCCGCAACAGGTCTGCCTGACGTGCTTTTCTCTCTAGCCGATACCCAAACGCTGCCACTATTATTCTCGTTTCAACGTCGTACCCGAATAGCAACAATTACATAAATTACGGAAGCCGGCTGAATATTTTATGCAGCCGATGTCAAAGGGAGGGAAGGAAAGACGAGCACAATGCACGATTTATTGCACTCCCTGTGCATTCCGCGTTGCATCGACTTTTAATTTAAGTCGTGTGCTCCGCTTCCAACGCGAGCGTATTTCTCGATCCACTTCTCTTGAATGGGGCCTAATTAACAGCTAACTGGTAAGCTTCTTTTTGTTATCAATCTGGCCGATGAGTGAACGTAAATAACCCACTCTCGAGTAGTCTTCATCTTCCTATTGCTACCATTATTGTTATCAACGCTCGTTTGTCCAACCATCGTTCGCAATTTCGACTCTTCGGGTCATCGCACACGCTCGACCTTGACGAAGGTCGTGACATCAATTTACCCGCAAGAATGACACTGGCGCCGATCGACGTCCGCGCGACCGATGCGACGCGCGCACACAGAAGAAGTCGTGTCAAAAAGTCATCCAATAACGAGCGGAGACCAGCCCATCTGGAATGCTGTAGTCGCGAACGGACCGACCATCGGCAATCATTCCATCCACGCATTCGACGAACATGTTTCCCGCGTCAGCCGGCATTTCCCAGTGACGTTACTTCTTTTCCGGGTAAGAGCTCGGCCTCGACTTGGGCGATCCCGCATAACGGCACTATCGGTGAATGCCAGGTTCAAGATCAAAGCGGAAATTCGCTGGCGCGGCAAGTCGTACTCGAAAGGCCGCTAGGCGGCGTTTCCGGTGTGCTTTTTATCCCGCGGTGCGGCCGCGCGCGTACGTGTACGCGTGTGCCTGGCCGGTGCATCTGCGTCCCGTGTGACTTCGGGTGGGTCGTCCGATTCGATTAAACAATGGAGCCACACTCCGTGCTCGCCGCTCAACTGACAGTGGCAGTGTATAAATCAGGAAGACGACTGTACCCACCGTCGTACCGGGGAATATATAGAACGGCCGTTACGGAGCCAGGGAACAGGAGGGTACAGTCAGTCGGTCGCGCTGCATCCGGCGCAGCGAGCCCGACCTCGATGCATTGTGGGAGACTCCGTGACTGGAATCTCGCCTTTAACACTGCCCCCCTCCGCTCCCTCGCCCCTCCTGCCCCTTCCACCCCTCGTCCCTGCCACCTCCCCGCAGTTTCTGCCACGCCGCGCTGCTCGCCCTACGACGGGGATCTACTTTGTCTTCTTCTTCTTGCTCTTGTTCTTCTCTTTTCTCTCCACCCCCCCCCCACCACCCGCCACCCCCCCCACCACCCACGCCCCACCCGCCCCCCCCCC
>JABFPT010001971.1:0-21194 GCA_022817245.1 Nixonia krombeini
GACCACTTGACAGCTGTCACCTTTCTCAGCGGCGACAAGACACGGCGACACGGTGATTCATGCCCGATGGGGGGCACCGAGAGAAAGACGTAGTGTGAGAGAGAGAGAGAGCGAGCGAGAGAAACGCCCGAGCGCGAAAGAGAGGGAGAGGGCGTGGTTGGGGCGGGGGGGGCGTGGTTGGGGCGGGGAGGAAGGGGGTGGGGAAGAGTCGGGGGGGGACGAGGGGGGGAGGTGGGTGTGGGGGGGGAGGGGAAGAGTGGGTGGAGGGGGGGGGGGAGTGGGTGGAGGGGGGGGGGAGACTAATTTGCAACTTTGCTTGAAAGTAAAAGGTTGACTTTTTTCGGTGGACTCGGAATTCGGAAGGCTCGCTGTTTCAACAGAATGCGCCGTGTTTCTGATTCTATCTCGACTCGCTCTAATAGACATTACAGCGACTATTTGGCACGTCGACGACTCGGAACGACCCTACTAAGTCTTTCGTTGCTACTCTTCGTTGGAATAATAAACGTCAGCTGGAGCTTAAGAACGAGCGGTCCGGCGACGCCGGCAGGAACGACGCCCGAGATTGCCCATAACGTCTTTATAAATTCCAGGAGTGACACGTATTCCAATTTTTAATTGCGTTACATGACGTTTTGAACGGGACGAGTATGCGCGACAGCGCTTAATTGGCCGAACGTGTTGAGATGCGGAGCAAAGTGTAGCCGAACTGCTGAAATATCGGAAATGGTAAAGTTGTTTCGTCTAATTTAAAACGTCGCCGACAAAACATCGTGACAAAATGGAAAAACGTGTACGGCTGTTTGCCACCTGGTCTTTGAAAATGTCTTGAGAATGTCACATGTGACGTTTTCGAGTGTGTGAAAAAATTAAATTGTAATATAATTTTTCTGCAAAGGGCATTTGCCGGATTTCTTTTCCGTTCCAATTTTTTTGTCATCGTTACATTACTTTTGCCAGTCTAAAATCGAACGGTGTATATTTAGTTTAGTGTAAATCCCGGCGAAATTTCTTCTGCGCGCAAACTCGCGTAGGGACGTTTCACCGGCGATGTACGAGGGCGTGCATTCGAAGGTGCAACGGAGATGCAGCGCATTCAAAATTCCTTGAAATAATAACACGTTATGTTTGGATAACGTGGTAATCTTCAGGAATTGCATTCCGACGCGCTATTTTTACCCTATTTTCTCTCAGGCGTTGCTACCGAACTGCCAGTTGGACATACGTTCTGAAATATTAGCCCCGCGGTAGAAGCGTCTTGACGTTCTCTCCGAACTTGACTTTTCCCCGCCGCATAATCTAACTTTCCCTCCTGTCGTCGCTGTCTCTCCATTTCCCCCCACTTTTCCGCTGCAGCTCCGTAATGCCGACGGGGAACAGCTTCCGCGAACGTCTGCCAGGGGGCGACACTGTTCCGAACTCGACTTTTCCCCACCGCATAACCTCACTTTTCTCCTGTCGTCACTGTCCCCCTCCCCACTTTTTCACTGCAGCTCCGTAACGCCTACGGGGGAACAGCTTCTGCGAACATCCGCCGGGGGGCGACACCGTTCCAGCGCCATTCAGCCCTGATCTCCCTCAATCCGCATAACGCATTAATGCATACAAAAGCAGCCGGGCCGTTTCTCCTCCTCATCGAGCGTATCTCGCCCGGCGTCGATTCTTCATCGTGGCTGGTTGCCCGCCGAACAAAGGAATCGCGCGAATTCGAGTCGGTGGGTGGCGAGGCATTCGTGACGTTGACGTCCGCGAAGGTTTTCAGCCTTCGGCTTTACGGGATAATCATCGGGCTCGAGCGTGTGTGTGAGCACGGCAGAGAGGCCATCGGAGGAACTAAGGTGGGGAGGGGGAGAGGTCGAGTGGAGCTATGCAAATTGGTTGGCGTCGTACTCGTGAAAGAAAGCATCCGACATCGCCCTCGCCACGGCTCGGCAACCTCGTGCACGCGTGTATACCGGGCCGTGTGCACGAAATAATCTCCTCGATTAAAGGCACTTGGCTCAGAGCACGAACGGGCTTAGATTCGATCCAGATTCCACTATCTCGCGTTCGGTCGCGCCGTTACAGTTTCGTCGTGGGCGCCATCGAGTCGATAACGGGTTCTGAATATTTCTCTACCGGTAGAAACGGATTGCGGAATAGGGGACAGCCGCGGAGACCGCCGAGAACGTCCTTAACGAACCTCAGACGTGACAAGGGCCCGGCCGCCCTGCCCGCGATCCGATCGGGCTTGCGGTCGAGCAGTAACTTTAATCGACGAGGGCTGACGGCCGCGTCACTGTAGAGGAAGCGCGTTGCCTTAAGACACCTCTGTAGTCATTTTTACCGCGTTTCACGTTTCACGCATCTTTCATTAAGTCATTTCGCAAGTAAATCGTAGAAAGGAAAAGAATCGCGAAATGGTAAACCGATTATTCTTCGCGATCTCTCTCTCTCTCTCTCTTTTGTCGCCAATAAAAAAAATTGAGAGGAATTTAAAAATCTCACTTTGCAGTATAAACTCTCAAAAATTCCACTCCTCTTGTTGGAAATCGAATTCCACCTTTAATCTCTTACGACGACCGCACCGTTAAAAGCGAACACGGCCATTTCGGTTCGATTTTCTTCCGGTCGGTTTTCCCGCAAAGCCGGAACATTCTCGCTTCCGCCGGCAGCCGATCGGATCCGAGTATCGTTCGAAACGGCGAACCGTTACTTTATTCTCGTAATTGGCACGCGCGCCGTCGTTTCCCTAATGGTTCCGCGCGTACGTGTTACGCCATAACATGGACCACTTGCTCTCGCAGTGCGTCCAAAGGCAGCGCGGGCTCATGCGACGTGGCATGCGAAACGGTGGTATTCTCGAAGCGCGGCCCCTCTATTTCCGTCCGACAGTGGAATCCGCGTCGAATTCTATCATCCATACCCCGTCCACCACCGCGGCGAGCTGCTTGACCGTCTCCTCATTGGCCACCCGGGCCAATTAGATCGGCAGATACATTAAATCTGTCACGCGTTTCAAATTCGCAGGCCAGACGCGCAAGAAAGTCGTCGGATCCGAGAAAACGTCGACCACGGAATGAGCATGGCGTTTCCTCGACGCACAAGCTGTCCCGTATACAAACCCACGTCCCAGAACTGAGCGAATGGTCGGAGGAAACGAAGTTGTTGCGTTTTTGACAGTTTGGTAATCGTAACAGTCGCGATGGCAAAATCAACTGCTTTCGTCGTAGAGTTTCGTAAAAAATACAAAAAAAAACAAAATGGCGGCAATTTACATTACCGTTTCTCGTACACATTTTGAGGTTAGAAATAACCGTGCGGCTGAAGAAATGGGATACTAACACGCGCAACAACGGTGTGGTAATTGCAACAATCGCGATGGTAAGGTCAACTATTCTTGTTGCAGATTCTTCAACCAAAAGGTAAATTGCGTCCGAAACGTCAGTTATGGAATACGCGTCGTACGTGAAAAATACTCTTCTCGCAAAATACGAGATACCGCGTCGTTTGCAACAATTGTAGTAAATTGACATTTTACATTTCCAACGACTGACATTTTAGGGTGAATACACGCGAAAAGTCCGTACCCGAGTGTTTTTGCGCCAGGCGCGTATAAATCCTTGAAGACGTAGACGGATGAGCGTGAAATCTGGAAAGGATTAGGCGGTTGGCAGGGCTTCCTTGCGGCGAGAGATTCATACCCGAGGGCTCGAGACTTCGCGTGAAATCTCGGCGAGGAGTGGCCGGGCCGCGGAAATGCCTTGCTACTATTTCGAGGCCAATTTACGGATTCCGTGAGAAAAGTGGAGTAAATTTCTGTGCGGCACGTGACACATTATGGAGACACACGGCGCCATTACGCAGCCCGGTATAGGACGCGGGCCGCGCGCGTTACGCAACCGACGCAGTTGCGGGGCGCGTCGTGATAGTTGAAATATCGCGGTTACGCGCGCGCTACATCCTGTCCAGCGTCGCGACAGGAACTAATATCCCTATCCACTCTGGGACGGCTGATAGATAGCAACGACTGAGAGACGCACTGTTGCGTCTTTAGGCCGTTCTATTATCAAATGGATTATACTCGTACGTGGATTTAGACGAGCAGCGGCCAGCCAACGGGGAAATTAATTAACGGCACATTCGTCGTGGGACGCGAAACGAAAAAAAGGCCTTCCGGAATTCGCGGTAATCGCGCGGTAAATATGCCGGTGTGAGGAATGGCCGAGAGCTTCGCACAAGTGGAAATTAATCAATTAATTAATTAAGGTAGTAAACTACGGTAGTTATTATCTCGATGAAATATACCCCCCCCCTACTTTTCATTCTCCTCCCGACGAGTCACGTCCCGCAATTTCGATCTCGCTAGACAATCCGGCCCTTTTTCCCGCGGAAAGTGTGAAAATGGCGTAGATGTGTGGAGAAAGTAAAGAAGAAAAGGAAGCATCGATTAATTCATCCGTTACTTTACTTCCGACACTTTTATCGTCGACTCGAAACAACGATTAGTGGGGGGGGGGGGGTTGCGATGACGGGGGGACGCACCGGTCGCGTAAAAAGTGGGATAAGAAAAGTTAATTAGCTCAATCGCGTTGTACGTAGTACGAAAAGGAGGAAGAGAATTAGGGGCAAGGTGATTTAGACGAGGCCGAGTATCTCGCGGTAGGTGTTAATGACAGCGTGAAAGTTCATTATGGTAATCGGAGTATCGTGTAAGCAGATCATTTTTGCATATCCAGTTAATTAAGGAGAGCCAACAAAAGCGTAATTTACAGCCGTTCGCAAAAATCTCCGTCGCCTTCTGCGAGTCTTGTTTGATTAAGAAGAGTCGAGAGTAATGACGCGTGATCAGTTTCCACCGCGATATAGAATAAAGTTAAAGAAATCACCTTGACTCGTGTTGCGTAAAACGCGCTAAAAAGCCGGTAAACGCCATTTTGCCCTGCGATCAAACTTCGTTTCCCTTTTGTGGTCGCGCACCAACAAACTTAACCTAACTTAACTTGAGATCTATGAAAAATGATTTTTAAGTGCTGTTTCTGAAAACCTAACCTAACCTTTCTGAGGTTTCTGAAAAAAACCTAACCTCAGCTCACATTTTCAACCTGACCCAACCTTGATACGAGTATCGGGAAATGTATCTTTAAGTTTGTTTCTAGGAAATATAATCTAACTTGGTCTCGACTTCAACTGAAACTAACCCAACCTAACCTAACCAAACTTAAATACCACGAAATACTTCTGTCGTCAAAAGTAAAGTAAGTTTACTTTATCGGTAGTGTTCGATAATAAACAAATGTACGCTACGGAAAAGACGCCAACTTTTCCGCAAAAGTCGACGCGGAATCGCATGCGGTAATGAAAGGCCATCCCTCGGATATAAAGCGGTTTACACGGCGTTTGGAGGAGAACGGCCGATTAGAAAGTCTCGCGCTCCGCGGCAAGTTCCGCCGCGGATTCGTGACAATTTTGTTCCGTCGTGCCCGCCGGCGAAAATGTAAAACTGCCTGTTGTGGAATGTCACGAAGCCGTGACAAGTTTCACGGCGTTTGAAATTTACGATTTTCAGTGCAGCTATTTCATGCAAGAGACACGGGAAGTACTGTTCGACGTATAAAAATGAAACGGGGAGAAATAAATGCGCGAAGTGGGTAAATAAACGCACATTTAGGTATAGAAATAAATAAATTTGAGAAAATGTCGAGTGTGACTCGACGTAGATATTGGGAAACTGAATGTCGAGGCAGACTCGACACGTGAATTTGCTGAGAAATTCAGTTTCCCTGGAGAGAGGATTTTAATGCTTTACCGACCGGTAGCCTATTAATCGGCTTTTCGATTGCCAATGTTTATCGACCGCTAGCCTATTAATCGGCTTTTATCTATCGTGAGTGAGAAAAAGGCGATGTAATTAAAAATAACGTGTTGGCAGAGAAGCGTTGTAGATCCACGCGTATGGCATATCTCGCAGGCGATTCGAAAAAATGAAGCATCGCTCGCGTCTACGCCTACGTGTACGGGCAGGCAATGCGTTTCGCGCCGGCCGTATCGCTGGCGCGATCCCTGCGGTCATTGCGAAGTATCGCGGACTGCTGCTGGCACTTCACTGAATCTCTTGGCGAGCCTCAATGGAGCCCTCGGCTGATAAATACCTCGCGAATAGCCCTCGAACAATGAGGAAACTGACGCTCCGCAGTCGCTCGCATTTTGCCCCTCACCGCCCCGACATTCGGTATATTCTTCCGCCATGCCGGAGTATCGCCGCGTTCGGGCGAATCGCCTTTGTAACGGGAACGACAATTTATCGTTAACTGCCCTGTTGTCAAAGTTACGTGGCGGTCGTGATTGCGCTGCCGGGAACGATTTATTGGAATTACAATTACGCTTTCGACGTCGAACCTGCGGCCTTTGTGGGCGTAGACGAGCGTCCTTTTTTTTCAAGGTCGCGCGCCATTGCACGAATAAAGATACAACGCAACAGAGTTCTTCGGTAACGCAGTTGGTGTCAATTTCGACGCGTGCGAGTTCGATTCTCGTCCTCGGCAATTTTTTTTTTCCACGGTAATTATTTACCAACAAATATGGTAGACGATACATTTCTAATGGATCATTTCCTTCGATCATTTCTCTAACAGGAATATAAAATCCTTGCACGTCTTTAACGAACAAACCAGGAAAGGTACATCGCCAACCTAACCTAACCATTACAGCCAAAGGTTGCAAAGTCGTACCAAAGTCCACTTCAATCGGTGCAATTTAAAAATACCGCAACTTCTCTCATGGCAATTTTCGCGGACAGGAAACGTCGGGCGAAGAGGCTCGTGTATCAGCGGCGGCCGTCGCCGCGGTTCCTCCTGGCAGGAGTAGAAATAGTCGACCGTCGGGCGCCGCGAAGGACCGTGCACTCGTCAGGGTCGGTTTCGCGCGCCTGCGATCCTCGCCTGATGGACACACACCGGACGCAAAAATAGTCGGTCCGTAGGAGTGCGCCGTTCGAGATACCACGTGTGAGTCAGGGACACAAAACTTACGGGCAGTGTTAACGACCGCGGAGCGTCGACCCGGCTCCCTTTTTATCCCGTTTCCAGAAGTATTACAAATTCCGCTTTCGATTTCTTTATGCGGATCCGGCCGGTGCCCGCGGCGGCGAGGAAGAAGCGGCCAGGCGCCGTCGAGAAACGCGTGTCCGGCTTTTACGGCCGGCGGACGTTCCTCGTCGAATTCGTCGAATTGATTCGGCGTGAGCACCCAACTAAAATTCTGATAGAGCATTGCTTTGGGGTAATAAACGCGAGTCGCGCATTTCTGGACTGCGTCATCTCCCAAAAACGCGGGATGACGCTGTGATGGTTAATGAAAAGGCGGGAGAGGGGTGGGGGTAACACGGGTGTTCGTTATCAGTGCCGTGTTTTTGCGCCGTAGCTCTTATCCGCTTCTGCGCTTCGCGTCCACGTGCGGCCGCCGCGACCGCCCGACAACTATTATTGGCGCTTCTCTATTTCAAGAGAGCCGAGCATCGGTCGCGCGTTACTCTCGGTTTTGGTCCGTTAATTTCATAGTTGTCACCACCGGTAAGTCATAGCTCGGCTACGTGACGAACGCCCGTCGCTATTTCACCGTGAGGCCAAGAAAGAATTTTTCGGATGCGAAGCTTTTCGCGGCAATGGGCATCCACTTGCTGGAAGTGGATTTTTGCGTTAGCGCTCATTCCGACGTCAAACTATAATTTTTGTAAACAAACAAACGAAATACAGTTAAAAAAAAAGCACTGGAAGAGAAATATCGACTGTTGTTAAATCTGATTCGTAGAATGAAAATCTATTCTTCTCGGTAGGATTTCAGTTTGCCTCAAGAGGAATTTTTTCTCACGGTGCAAAGCACTCGTTTACTTTGACCGTTTTCGTTTTTTTGGGACGTACAAACAAAGGAAATAGAATTGTGTATAAAAAGATTAGAAAATGTGAAATGACAAGAATTAAGTCAGGTTCGTCTTGAGCGAAATAGATTCCTCTTCAGCGAAGAAGATTTAGATGTGATTGTATATGTACAAACTAATCAACGCAACTATAAATTAAGCAAAAGATCATCGTATAAAGTATTTCTCTTGCATGCAGTCGAATTTTATCGGTCCGAAACTCTTCCACTCGAGGCAAGAGGATTTCGACGGAATTCCGCGGAATGTTGCAGCAGCGCAGGGAAACATTCTCTCTCAGGAATTTGCAAACCTGAAATAGCAAACTATTCGCGGAGGATGAAATATGGCGGCAGTGCGGTAGCAAAAAAACCGCTGCTCGTGTCCGCCTCGCGGCGCAATTATTAAAATATTAATACATAAAGCGGCGCATGAGTGAAAGTAAGACCGGCCGCGCGTTTTCCAGGTCACTGAATTCAAGTAGCCAATATATT
Organism: Nixonia krombeini; assembly: GCA_022817245.1. Taxonomy (NCBI): domain Eukaryota; kingdom Metazoa; phylum Arthropoda; class Insecta; order Hymenoptera; family Scelionidae; genus Nixonia; species Nixonia krombeini. The sequence continues at coordinate 8,386 of JABFPT010001971.1, forward strand.
TTTGAGAGGCGCGGCGTCGCGCGCTCGTAGTTTACGTGCTGAATGCGCCTAACCGTCCGCGATTGTCCAACGTCACTTTTGACTGGTCGGATAAAAACGGCGACGTGTAAAAATTGCGGCCGATAAAAAAGTCGCTGACGGAAATTGCAACGGATAAAAATCGCTAAAGAATGAAGATTGCGACTAATAAAAACGTAACGAATAATCGAGACGGATAAACGTCTCGTTACGGATGATATATTTTTTTTTTATCCGCGATGGATAAAAATCGCATTGGTTGAAAATCGTGGCGGATAAAAATTGCGACTCGCAAAAACCGCAAAAGAGAATATATCGAGACGGATAAACGACGTTCGGATAAAAACGCCGCTGGATAAAAATCGCGTGGGATAGAAATGATAGCGGATAAATTTGCGGCGGATAAAATTACGGCAGGTGAAAATTGCGGTGGATAAAAACTGTGCCGACTGAAAATCGTTACGGACGCGAAGCGCGGTGGATAAAAGTCGGCGTGGATGAGAACTGTGGCGGATAAAAAGTGCGATTCAGCGGCGCCGTGACGCTTATCTAGCCCAGTGGCTCGTCTCGCCGGAGCCTCGACAATGGCCGCGTTCACCGCGTCCGGCGAACGCGGTGGGATTAATTTGAGGAATGCGGCGTCGGATTTACATTTCGTCTGGCGATCGCTTAACGGCGAGACGCCGCGGGTTAACTACCGATGCGAGCGAGTGACTCTTGTAACGCGGCGCTCGCCGCGAATTACGATCGTCAGCCGGCTGAATAATTGATACCGATGGGCGCATGAATCGCCGGGCTCCCGCACTTTATGGCGACTTTCACATTGACCTTAGCACCGCGTGCGAAACATCTCCACAATTCGTATAAATTAGCGAATCACTGCCTCGCCTCATAATTCTATCCGGCGCGAACAAGCCGTTTGATTTACCAACGCCGCTATTAATAAAGCGATTACCGGCCGGTTGCTTAGAAAGCGGCGATATTTAACGAGCGTGTTCGGCACCGGTTACTAAATTCTCCTCCTTTTTCTCTTTCTCCTGGTCGGACAAACGTGCGTTTGCTTTGTTCTTTAAAACGGTTCCTACGCGAAATCGGATCAATTTCCTCGAACGAAGACGAAGAGCAGAGATCGCGCCGGCCGCTCGAAAGAGACCCTCGACCTGTCACACTCGTCGCCGATTGCGGCGAACGAGCCTAATCAAATCGAGCCACGCTCCGGAGCGTGCGGCGAATCAGCCGTTGCGCGCGCTCTTGGCATCATTCTTCGACCGATCTTCGTTATCGAACGACACTCTCGGCTCTGCTTCCTCCGCCTATTCGATTTACTGCCCGGAATAGAATCAGCGTAACTCGGTTTATCAACGTTTCATTTCATTATTGGCTTATCACCAATTTCACTTCGTTATTCCTCTCAACGTTAATTTACGGTATTTTCTGTCTCTCGATAAACTTACCATAATTGTAATAAACGTAAATAGTGGAAATGACAAAATAATTAATTACGTCTATAATCCATGGAAATAACGTATCGGTAAATCATTCGCAGAAGTGGGATTAATGTGATTCGAAAGTAAAATGGTGGGAGGGACATTTTTCAGCCGATAATTCAGTTATCGATGTTACAATGTACACGCGCTCGGAACACTAACGCTTTCTACACTATTTTACAACGGACATTGTTGTAACCGGTAAATAGGCGATCAATAAGTTATTTACAATCGTAAAAGTGATTGGATTAATTGCTTTTGGGCATACTCCAATTGCAAATATTCCCCAGTAACAATAACGCATTAATAACAACGTTGTTACGTTAATAACGGAACATCTACTCGGTTTGCATAATCTTCTAGAACAACGCTGCATGGCCCGATATGTAAAAGCAATATGAATCACCGTTACCTCGAGATAGACTTTCCGATTCGCAGAATGAAATGTAACGTAGCGTGTTATAATTTGTCACCGCTTTATCACGCTTTTTTGCCGTCTTTTTTTACCACGGTTATTTAAATGAGAACGTGCATAACTTCGGTCTGCGGCATAATCGAAAGAAAAAAAAAACAAATTCATTACATAGATACGTGTAAATGTGGACGTGTAAGTGTATGTGTGCAGAAATGTAATTGTTCCTTCGTGTGGAACGAGAATAAGTGAAACCGCGTTTTGTCGTTATTATTTTTTTTTTCTTGGCGTACGCCTTTTGCATAAAAAAAAAAGGCGCACGTTCTTTTTCTAAAAATCTGACTTACGAAAGTACGGTTTAATTGTCAGACTGTTGCGCAACGCTTAAGAAAGCGAATTGCATTTAGTCCGGTCGTTCCGCGCGCGCATTTGGGAATATGCAAACTTTTCACTTTCTCGAGACACTTTCTTTTCCACAAAACATTGTTTCTACATTTGCACGACCGCGAGGCGGATTTCTAAGTAATAAAACAAAGTCGAAAACTCGATATGAATTTCAACCGGTGTGATTTTCTTACGAAATTTCAAAGTTAGTCCGGTAACGAGATTAATATCGATTTCACGGTCACCGAATATTCCTCATGTTTCCCTAATTTCGTATAATTTGTGTAAAATCTTTACATACGAATGTTACTGTCGCTACTACGCGAGTCAATCGACAGTCTTCTGCAAAGTAGCGAAGAGGAATATTCATATTATACATATTCCAGTCGTGTCATATTCAGAATACTAAATACGCAATATATTCTACTCAATTGAAATATATTTCGGTAAGTTTGTGTTGGATAACGAATGCTCCTGGAACATTCTAACCTATATCTACACTCGACTTATTCGGTAGAGCTGTCTTTTTCCTCATTAACTCGTACCAAGGGAAGAAAACACGTCCGGCCGCGTCTCGAATTAATGCCGTTGAACCGCGACTTGGTCGGCGGCCACAATGGCATCGGTTCCGGGCGAGGTACCGCGGTCCAGGCGTGTCCGCTCGTGTCGACGTACGGCTGATTTTGCGCCGTGGATTTTTCGCGCATGCGACCGTGTCAACGCGATGGAATCCTTCCCCGACGCATATCCGCTCTAGTGGCCGTCGAGGATCCAGCGACCGCGAGCGGCTTTGTAATTGGCAGGTCCGGCAATACGACACCGCCAGCGCAATGCTATACACTCGGCTCCTCGTGCGTCCCGCGTCCTTCGGACACTTTACTGCCCTTCAACCTTCCTCCTCGCCCGGCAGACGCGTCTTTTCCAATCTCAACAACACCGTTTACTCGAGCCGACGTATCACTTTGCATCTTGTCTCGCACGCTGGATAAACCAGACGACAACGACGACGCTGCTGCGCCTCGAAAAAGAATATCGCGCTATATACTTGCCCACACAACAAGATATCTCGGCTCTTTGCTATAGTCGACACAGATTTTTACTTCGGGGACCATCTTTTACGTTCTTCACGCCACGCGGACATTCCTTATTCCTTACAAACTTCTGCCTTTTATTTATTATGCGCTTCCTATTGCGGGTTACGCGTTACGCGTTAAGTACTGTGCACTACGCGTTACGGGTTATTTCCTGCGCGTTATGCGCTACGTACAGTGCATTACGCGTTATGCGCTATGCGTTATGCGCTATGCGTTATGCGCTATGTAAAGTGGATTACGTCTTATGTCGGGCGCATCACGTACAGTACATTGCGCGTTATGCACTACGCGTTATGCGTTAAGTACTGTTTATTACGCGTTATGCGCTACTCGTTATGCATTAAGCACAGCGCATTACGCGTTACGTAGAGCGTAATAATATTTACCTTTGTTAATACTTACCCGTATCCGTACGTTCGATTGCATTCCGATAACGCGAGAAAAGATAAAACGGGCTCGTAATTGAAAATAAATGAAACCGTATTAATACGTCAAAGCGGTCTAACCAGCGCTGGCGAGACTTTATAAATGCATTATGCAACCAAGATCATTGTCGAATCACGATACGAACAAATGGCAAACGTAACATTCAGCCAGCCGTCACGATCTCGATAGGAACACGAATCGAGCCGGATCGTCGCTTCGGCCGGCAATCAGCCGTGCAGCCGGACGAGCCGATCGGCATTCTCCGACCCGGTCAATGTGCTTTTTCACTTTTGCGTAATGACCGGGGCATTTTTGCGGCAAGCCGCCGTGAAGCAACCGCGGCGAGCCGTCTGGTCTGATTGGTAGCGTAATGGCGGGATTACGTGTCGAACAGATCGACGCCCGCGGACAAGTCGAAGTCGGCGAATAAATCGAAGCGAGCGAACAAAATCGAATCCAGCGAGCAGATCGATGCCTGGGGAAGATCGGTCGTTGAGCGTGAAAGGGCGAGGAATGGCAACGACGTCAATCCGGCTTGTTTAGGCGACGTGTCCTCGATAGACCGCCGTTGGCTGTAATCGAGTTTCATGAAAACCGATCTTAATTAAGTGATAAAAACGAGGCATTGTATTATAGAGTGTATTGTTGACAGGAGGCGCATTTAGCAGGTGCTGCGTCACTTTATACTGCTGCTACATAATCTACTAAAAGCGTATTTTCTACCGCGTGTGACAAGACACATGTACGCGCAACACCCGCGCAGCGCCTTGCCAACGCGCCAACGGCTGCGTCCACGCGCCATCTGTGCGTGCTTGTGCCTTTTTGTCCGGCTGTATTACGTTTCGTAAACAGTATCGAATAGCTCGCGCACCCTAATTTTATTACGCGAGATTTCGCACGATCGTATTTTAAAGGTGACCCGGAGAAACGGGCGTTATAAAAAGGCAGTAAACATTAATTATAACGCCCGGCCGAGGGCTATGAAATCAATCCTTTTTTCAATAAAGTATTCAATTAATGACGGATCTGCGATGCGAGCGAATTGAAAAATCCCGCTCGAGATTTACGCACGGCAGTTGCGATTAAATTAACTGCGGGGATTTCTTGATTCAAGGCCGATAAAAAAAAGCTCGTTTCACCGCCCCTGTAAACGTCAGTCGAGTGTGTGAAGTCCCGAAATTGCGAGGAGCGCGGTGGCGCCATCTGGAGGAGAGTGGACGAGACGCGAGTAAAATTACAATAAGCGTTGTAAACATCGAGCTATGCTCAGAGCTATGGAAATCGCGTAGAGATATGCCGTTCTCGCCGCGCTAAAAGATCGCTGCGACTTTGGCAACTGTCAAATGCAAATTTATCGGCGCTGAGGCAATTGCTGGAATCGACGTTAAAAACACTATTACGGGCTGATAAGCCGGTGATAATGACAGGTTTTACCTGATCGGAATCTGAAACTGGCCCTAATATAATTTCCACACGGGGACGCGAGAACCGGTTATTTAATTAACGAACGAGCGGAAAGATACTCTCCGATAGAAAAATGATTGGTCAACTTAGTAAATATCATCGGCGGAGTATAATTAACGCTCTGCTTGCGGTAACTACGGAAGCTGAAGGTTCACAATTTACTTTGTACTAATTTCCCTGCAACTATGGGAAAGAGGTGTTACAAATTGCGGCAGAACGAGTTGTCGCGATTACTACAATTGTCGCAAACAGCTCCCTTAATTGTTGTTATTCCAACAAATACCGTTAGCTCTTCGCATTTTTCACTTTTCTAATCTGTTAATAGTTACGTATTAGTTGAAATTGCGCACGACAAAAGTAGCAGAGATCAGAGTATATATGTAACGCAAAGCAAGTAATTAATTAATAATTAACTATTTTACGGCATTTCATGCAACTTTTTACTCGTAAAGTGGGCGTATATTGCGTACAAGTAATGCGCTGGAAAATGTATGTGCATCGAAATGGCGCGAAATTCAAATTTACTAAAAGTGCTGTACGCGTTAAAATGGGAATATTTTACTGCGACGCTTAAAAAAACTAGTTATCCGTCTCAAATAAATAGGTATAATCGTTGCAGAGTCCACGCTCGGGACAAATGATTGTCGATGAGCGACGTAAGTTGCGTTTATTTGGGCCAAATAAATCCTTCCTGTGGGGGTAAGAAGGACGATGCACTCGGCGAGATAACGAGTGGTAAGCGAAGAGAGAAAGGTTGACAGGAAAGGAAAGGAGATACCTGCTCCACCCACAAGTACGCCCGATCGCCGAGTCGACGAGCAGTTCTCGAATGCTGCCGCTTTCTTGTCAAAAAGCCTTTGCCAAATTGTAGATTCCGACCAGCGCAGATTCCTGGGAATTCTCGCCTTTCAAAGCGACGATCGTGCGTTCCGCCACGATGATATATGCGCCGTTAAAAATTACACCGGAGATGAATGGCTCGCTTCATTTCGCCCCGATTCGCGCTAGAGTCTCATTCTACCAATAAATATTGATCAGCGGTGACGTTCTTAATTATCGTCTCCTGCCAGATTATTTATTCGAGGCGCGTTTTATTGGTCAAGTGGACGCGAACGTTGCGGTAACGTTCCGGATAATGCGATTATCGTAAACTTCTTGTCTCCGGAGGGAGAGAGAGAGAGGTCAGATTTCACGTCACGTGACCATTTTCCACGTCCTTTTAATGTGACGTTAATGAACTATCGCGCAACGTTGAACGAAATGTACCTCAGGGAAAAAGTAATGTCAATTGAAGGAAAAATCATGGCAAATGACGAAAGTGAAATCGTTTGCGGAAAACGAGGCGTTAAATGGCTGGGTCGGGTCATGTCGATTAATTAGATAATGTCGAAACGGTCGCTGCGGCTTTCCAACAGTCGCACGACAATAAGTCACACCCGGAGCAGCTCTCATGAGTGAGGCGGAGGTCGGGCCGGCGAAGAATTTCAATCACAAGGGCGTATAAGGATCACCGACCACACATCTGCATGGTAAATTATGACATGATTACTGACAAGCTTACGGAGGTTCATTACACGACTACACAAATGTCGACGGCGTTTCACATGCGGAGATAATTACGACCGTTGAATTAATCCATTTATAGCGTATCGCGCATTGTAAGCACCATTAAGAGTGACTTTCAAGAAGGATTAACAACGCGATTGTTGACCATTTGAATTTGCAAAACAAGGCTATACCGTGACGACGTATTTCATTGTTTCAGAAATTGGTACGCATAAACAAGGTCTTTGAAATTCGAAAAGTGCAGAAAACCTTCAAGGTCAGATTCTATCTTGGGATTTCCTGACTTTTAATTTGTTCAACCTTATTTAAAGTAAAGTTTGAACTTTCGTTTGATTAGTGAAATCTTGCAAAATCAAAATGAGAGTAACCGTTGGAAAAAAGTTTGGGATTGATTTTCCAGGTTTTTCCAGGGCACACAAGGAATGCGAATTATGTGACAGATTAGCGAGAAGGTCGAACGAGGAGAAATATTCCCGGATCGCGGGGAAGAATTGCACTCATTGTTTCTCCCAGTCACGCAACGGTCGTGATTACAGGCGTAACCCAAATATTTAGCAAAAATCGTGTCTAAGAGCGCGCATGAGTACACGTCTTTAAGACCGTGGTACAGACTCGGCCCGCGACTATCGTGACTCGTTTTTGTACTGTTTTGTCTTCTCCTCCAGTCGTAAATAACATAGACGAAGTACGAGTTTATCACGGTCATTGTAGCAAACGGGATTTTCAATGAACATGCAAGAGAATGGAAGCGCATCGACCGTAACATTTTCCGTAATTAGAACTTCTACGAACGGCTTGGAAGTTACATGATCCAACTGTACCAGAAAGAAAGTATACGAGTCCCTTAAAAGCAGCTAGAAAAAACATGACAATTTCCTGTTCGGAGATATACTCGACCAGTGAACCTTTAACTTATCATTAAAACTTATTGCATCAGGTCTTCTATACTTCTAATTGCATATTCCAGTAGTAAATTAAAAAACCTCTGTCAGTGAAAAGCTTTGCTTCCAGTTGCTGCGAATTTCAAATGCATTTGTCCAATGTATATATTTTTATCCTTCATACCGATATTTATTTGAATTCTTTGAACTGTGTAATATTTACAACGAATTAATATTCTTACACAATGCCATTTATCTGTAAAAAAATTTTGATTATAATTGGTATTTTATGCCCAATATATATATATATATATACACATAACACATTTTTTATTGCAAATCATAACTTGGCAATTTTGCAAATAAAAGGTATTGCAATGAATTGAAGTTATTTAGGCCTCGCAACGGTTTTATTTGTTATTTTTGTACAATGTCTACCATCAATCTTATGAAAGCAATCCAAAGACATACAGTTAAGACATTTGCTGTATTATGAATATTTAATGTCAAGCATATGTTATAGAATGATAACTAAATATATAAAGGTATGAACATTTAAACAGTTAAGTGGCAATTACTCTCAACTTATAAGTGCAATGAAATATTCAATAACACCTTGAATGTTTTTATTCGCCATAAATTAACTTAAAATAATAATACTCACTGGCTTATTTGGTAGAATATTCTTAGCACAAGTCAATTAAATAAAATAGTTTCAGTTCTTAGTTGCAAATATATGTAAAAGATCTATTCATTTGAATAGTAACTGAGTAATGGCCGATTTTGCCTTTAGGTAGTTTTAGCATTTTTTTTTTCCTTTTGTGAACTTGTTCAAAGCAACCGTCATTAACCTTTAATTAACCTTTAATTAGTTAGCAAATTTTATTGATCAGTTGTTTAGTTTCATTTTGATCCTAATATAAAAACTGAAGAATAAAACACGCATTTCAGAATATTTTATTGCGTTATTTCGGAAAAGACAGGAACGATTTCTCACTCAAAAATACGCAACTATGTGGCCGTCCAGATGAAGTTGACGAGGGCCATATCAAGGTCATTATCGATTCAGATCGTCGTAGCACAACACGCGAGATCTCCATATTATAATATCGACTTTTTATCGATCCCACACATTTTTGGTTGCTTGCCAAAAATTATTGGAGCTAGATTGAGAACATCCACCATATACCAATGACCTTGTATTTTCGGATTTCCATTCATTTCGTTCCGTGCCAAACTCCTTAAATGGTAAAATTGTTAACGACTTTTATGTAAAATCTCAGTTTTTTGCTGGTAAAAATCAGAAACTTTAGGAACATGGAATTACGACACTGCCTGAAAGATGGCCAAAGGTCATCGACAAAAACGGTCAGTACCCGATATCACAAAGGTACATTTTGAAGTGAAAATTTTGAATATACCTTCTTATTTAAAACCCTCGATTACTCAGTTGCCAACCAAATATTTTAGCGTAAATAAATCTCTTCTCTAGCGTATACCTTAACCAACCAGGTCAACATCTTTGATGTTCCAAACTCAAGTAATAAACTCGAGCCACGCTCCTTTTTAAAGTATATTAATAACTCACGTACCGTTCTCTGGAATTCCCATTTATTTTATTTTCCACCTCTTTTATCGATTCTCCGATACTTGTCGAATCGTGACTCTGACTTGTCGTTAACCTATTTCTCCAAAAATTGAAACTGATTACGATTCCTCTCGGATAAATCTATTGTTTCCGTGCAGGACAATGGACGTTATTACGTCGATTTGACAAAAGAGAGATGTCCGAGAAATAGTTGCGATCCGTTTGAATATTTTCCTGAAAGAGATACCGTTACGAATTCTTTTCACTCGTGTGCGCAATTTCGTGTACGTATACAGAGCGCATGCGCAGTGTGAGTTTCTAGCATTGCAACTCGATCAGTCCAGCGGAAATCTCAACGATTCATTATCTGTAATGATTTTTAAACGGGATTAATAATTTTCTTAATTCGATCGTAATACACGGTACTTCCTCGTTAAATACCTTCCTCGCGTTACCCGATCCAGTTCGCAATCTCGGTATTCCAGACGCGAATGTTTCATACGAGCTTCCCGGCGTAGGAAAACTGCGCGCGCAGTAAGAACTGTCGAAGTTACGGTTCCACGGTATTTCAGCTCGTTTTGAGATGATTGTTCGCTCCGTTATGTCACAGAAAAAGTGTGGAAGCCGTAGGAATTGAAAGAGCCGGTGGAAGCGAGAGATGGAAGTAACTCGCCGTAATTCGTTATACGACTGCGGTTCGAGTTTTAAGATCGCTCGGCCGCCAATCGTTTATCGAGCCGGAAGCGCGCCATTTTCGAATCGTCGAGAACCCGGCATAGGCGAGTATCGAAGTCTTTTGTTTCCATTAACGAGCCTCGCTTCGAGATGTCGCTTTGTTTGCATCCTCGGATGTTCATCTCGCGTTTCGTTACGCACGAGGAACGTTTTACGTCCGGCGATTCGTGCGTGTCCCGCGGTGAGCGCGACCTTCGGAGCGACCTTAATCGAAGGTTCCCGGAGTTGTGGCCATTCGGGGAAGCCTTAAAGGCGTGTCGAGAAATCTCGTTAAGGCGCTACACGTAAGTGACAGGATGCAGCGGGGCTACGTGATTGGGAGGCACACGTCCCCTGATTTCGTTTCCTGCCGCCGTTATGACCAGGTTATGACCACTCCTCGATTTCTTTGTTCGCGAATAAACCGGTACGCTCTTTTCCACGCCGGCTACGACCAAATAAGAAAAATCGATGAAAAATAAAGGATACGAGCGATGAGCAAACTTCTCGAGCGGAATAATAAAACGCGCTTTAAAAATGCCCTCTTTCGGCAGACTCGTTCCCCCTGACGGAAATACCGAATTCCTCTCCGGGTAAGTGGAAGGACGCAAGCGATGCGCTGAAGAAACGCTTTTCGACGTATTCAAAGAAATACGCGGGAAATTTAAACGGTGGCAACGTATTGTCACGATGGGGACAATGACGAATAGTGTATTTTTGGAGAAGTAGCGATTTTTCCACAAAGTAGTGGTTTGGGACCGCGACGGAGTCTGGACTTTCTCCTCGCATTCGGCTCGCACCTTCGCCGGCGTATGAGCCGTCGGATCTAGCGCGATAAGGAAAGTTGAAAAGCCATTGTTACGCGGCAAACCGGACTACGGAATTAAACGAATGTACTCAATTCCTCTCGAGTTTGAATTCGAACGTTAACGTCCCCCGCCCTCTAACTCTCCTTCCCGAACTAGTGCGGGGTACAGTCCCGGCGACCCGACAATATCGAACACGCGTGACGACCGATCGATTATTTACGACTGTCGAAATTCAGTGGCGGACAAAAACGACGAGATAAAGTACCGTCGAATGGTAACGCTCGAGTTCGTTAATCGCGTTACCGACCGGAAAATGTTTCTCATAAATATTTTCTATGCAAACTATCGTTCATTGTTCCGAAGCAACGTCGGTGGAAAAGAAACAAAGAAGACGCGTATTTGAAAAGCATGTTTCGAACAGATTAAGGCTATTTATTTTTTGTTACGATCCTGAATCACGCTCACTGCATACTTTCGAGGAGAAAAAGGCGAGAATGCAGGCGTGACCCCCGAGGTTCGCGAACCCTGACCCGGCGAGAGACCCAACGAGGGGAGAGAAAAGTAATGGGGCTCGCGCCGAAATGAGGCACAATTAGAATAATTGTTTCTAAAATGCGATGGGGGGAATCCGCGTTCGATTTGAACGTCGTTACGAGTATCGATCATTCGCCCAAGGAGATATCGATAATTTCCGCCCTGCCGTGTGTAATTTGGTGCACAAATCACTTTTGGTAACATCTTTCTACGATTCTTGTACATTGCGATTGTCAACACTTTTGAAAATGTAATTTAAATTTAATTTAATTTTGAAATTAGTTGTGGTAAGAGCAACGACAATCTTACGGAGGAAATTACTGCAACGAATATTACCGCAATGTATGTAAGTAACGGTAATGTAAACGCTATATTAATCATTATTATACTCTTGTTGTGACGTAACGGTGAAATATTATTAACTGGTAATTTAAAAACCACCTTCCCTTTGTTCTCGCGGAAGTTGGTATTAATTGGAAGAAATGGAGGCACAAATTGTCGGAGTGATTTCGGGGGGTCGACAACAAAGTTGCTCCGAACAAGTGTCATATTTTACATTTCAAGACGGTCCGATTCAGGTTCTTTAATCTCCCCCGTGTGGCCGGCTCACACGACCTCATACCTGCACTCGCCGCCGATACGGGCCAATAATTTATCGAGAGCGTTAATTCACCCAGAGTGCACCAGGTCCCGGGACGATTCCCGATAAATCAGCCGCAACTAAGTAGGTGAAATACGATAAGTACTCGATCGCCGCGCGCGGGCATTTTTGAACGAGCTGGCGCATTCTCGCGACCCGGCATCGCGCATACTCTCGTTTATGCGACAAATTTCTGGCTACGGAATTTCGGGATGATAACACAAATTTAGGGATAATTGCATTTTCGGGATACCATCGTTCCTGAGTATTGGAACTTAGATAACGGAATGTCGGAGTAACGTCGTTTTCTGGGTGAGTGTATTTTCTGGGCCCTGTCATGTTTGAACATCAGAACTGAAACAACGGTATTTTTATATGATGTTATTTTCGGGTTGACAAATTTTTCAAATTAATGTATTTTCTGGATATTGTTGTCTTCAAGCGTATAAATTTCAATAATAAAATGTTCGACGCTTAAATATTGTCCATTTTGAAATTTCAAAATGGGCAAAAGTTATGTTATGAAAACTTTGAAATTCGGTAAATAAAGCCACCCCAAAAAATGGTTATGACCTCGAATATCTCCGTTCCTAATGGAAGGAATGGTCTATATAGGGGGTGATTCTTGATGTGCGTCGCGAGATCTATCCAATGGTGTATAATTCAATGCTGAAAGCCGAAGTTGATTTTTCGACATTTTTCCAAAACCCAGACTAACAGCACTGTAACCGCAATTAAAAGTCGTATATTTGGTACAGATAGACATGCTATGGCTCGTTGGATTGGTCTTGA
>JABFPT010001973.1:7432-19059 GCA_022817245.1 Nixonia krombeini
GCGGAGGAGCTGTTATGGCTGGCGGGGAACCTGGGTGATTTGAGTTCGGCGAGTGTCCACTTCCTAAACAAATATCATCTTTCATTAGAATCATACTTTGAAAATGATAACTTTTTAATAATTAATTATGGGCTTTGATTAGCCCAATTATCTCAATTTATAATCCTTTTTTTCATTTTGTATATACTTATTGTGAAATGACAAATTTTGAATTCAAAATATAAATTATATGTAATTAAGTATAAAACATAAATTTAATATATGTTAATTAATTTTTTTAATAACATTAAAACATTGCTTTTCTTGTATTGTGCAAAAGTTATAAAAGACAATTGAAACGTGATTCCAAAATGTAAAAAAATGATTATTAAAAATTGGAGGGAAAGAATAAGAATAAATAGTTTCATTTGACTATTAAAATCACTTCCTGGAAAGATATATCCTTACACAGGGAGAAAAAGAAAGAAAATAAAATAATTCTGTACCACTGGATCCGCCGTCACTGGATCCTGGCGGCGTGAGGTTCTGCGGTTTTCGCCTCCTCAACATGTTTCTTTCCTCTTCTGTATAGAAAGGCCAGTCCTCTTGAACGTCATTCCAAAGATGCCTGTGCAGGTTGTAAATGTTACCCTTCATGTTGGCAACCTGCTTCAATATCGTAGTCAGCGCGCTGCGTTCGCGTTCTTTAATTCCCTCTGATGAAAGTAAAAAAAGGTCAGTTAATATCAAGTTATTCTCAAAAGTTTATTTTCACAGAAAATAATCAAACATCATTACCTCTGTTGATCCGGTCGTACAGTTCAGGCTTTTTGTAAGCTCTCGTGGCTAAGATATGTATGAGTCGCTCTCTGTTGAACACAAAAAACGTAAATAGTGAGATTCAATGGCTGATGCAAATTTTTAGTGTCATTGATGTACCAGTTCATATTGTAATTTCATAGCAGTAGTAAATTGTGTACTTTTGAATACTTACTTCAGAGACCTACGAGTAACGTCAGGCATTTTCTTTTCGGTCTGCGTCCGACTAACAGGATGATTTCCAAAGCTCGATTTGTAGGAGGAAGAAGAGGAGGAGGTGGCAGTTGTTGTTGTTGTTGAGGAAGTGTTGCTGTTGGACGAAGAAGAAGAGTTGAGCCTGGATAATTGGCTGCTGGAAGTCGGAACTCCGGATGACGATTCTCGATACCTCGAATTAACTGGCGGTGGAGGTATCGTCCTTCCAGTTCCGTTCACCTTCACCTTCCGTCCAATATCCGGTCCATTGGCTTTGATCACCCTTGTGCTGTGAACACGCGATATATCGGTTAGACAAATCACGTGTCATTGTAGACAGTATCATTGGTCGAAATTAAAAAGTTGCCACTCCATTTTCGTCTTCTCAAATGCGGGTATAATACTGTACAAAAATATGCGATGCATTATGTAAAAGAAATTGGCAGTGCGTTCTTAATGCGACGACATTATGCAACATAAAAATTACATGTACATGGTCAAATCTTCATTCGCCGTAAAGCACACCTTCTCGTAACCGACGATATTCTTTCGAAATTATTAGAGGTCTCGAAAAAGAAAAAAAAGAGTGAAATAAGTATAAGAATTTTGCTCGTTACGTTCCGTATAATAATTACCACCACAATGACGAAAAATTCAAGGAATGTCGTAACGCCTGCAATAACGTGAGTCAACTTTACGAATGACTTTAAGTCTCGTGCATCTGGCAATTCATCGTGATTCTACCTTTTCGGAAATCCCTTGTTACGCGTAAGAAACGAGTCCTTTGTCCGAGAACGAGCCGTGGCATTATAATTAATTTAGCATTTCGCAACGTCTCCATTTATTACGGAATCTCCGTTCGTCCCTTCATCGAGAACGACCGAGCCGTGTCAAAAGCGTCACGTGTGTTGGATAACGCCGCTCTAAAAATACCTAAAAATACGCGTCGCGTACATAAATTCGCCGATTGTCCGATGCGAGCAAAGATCGAACGGAGGCCGATACAGGAGACTCGTGCTAAAAATACCTGGTCAAGTTGCTTGCGCAATATTCCGCGGATTGTGTCACCGCGAAGGCTGGCGTTGCATCTCGTCTCGGAGTATCCCGTATTCAAGAGAGTACGCCGAGCCGAGGTGTTTCTAGCCTTGGCAATGACACGCTCCGGGACAAATGAGACACCGTCAAAGTGTAACGCTAATCATTCTTCGATGGATTGCCTGCTTCGTTGCATGATTACTTTGTATTCCGAATATTAATGGACATTTCGCGTTTTATTCGCTGCTACATCATTCTTCTTCCCTTGTGCCAATTGAAACTAAGAGTGGTCTGTACGCCGAGAACAGTGTGCCTTACAACGTTCGACAAATCGCGATTGCTCTCCAATTGTCGCCCTCCTCGTTTTCTCCACCATAACACAACTAACCATTTGTTCTTGTTGTTCTCCTCGGCGATGGCCATGCGACGTCTGGTGGTTTCGTACACATCCTCGTTGGCTCGAATGTGCATTTTACACGTCAGCGCTCCGAGGCTTTCCAAACTCCTAAAAAATTAAGAAAAAGTTAGAATCGGAAAGCGGCGAAAAGCACTTGTTATTTTCGTCGATCGAAATATCCGGTAACACGGACTGGAGTTAACTTCTACTACTTTCTATTTTCGCCTCCGGAACGTAAGAACTATTTATAGGCCAAAAAGGATGAAAAATCGTAACCCGATAAGCAATGGCAACTAGACATCATTGTATTTAATTAAATCGGCTCGAATGGCTTCTCTATTTTTACTCCTGGGCCATGAAAATAATTTATAGGTCAGAAAGGATGAGGATCATATGTCGTTAATTAATCGCGATTAGACAATAAATTTAGTTAGAGCGAATTAAACAGCGCTTTTATATTTTCGTTGTTGGCAATGAAAATGATTTATAGGTTAAGTAGGTCAATACGCGTTTGCCATTCGTTAGTTGTTTGGTCAGACAGTGGATTCCAGCCGAGCGATTTAGATGACAGCTCGTGTACTTACTTTGGCCCTGTTTGTTGGACGCATTCGAAGCTACCCTGTGGACCCTCGATATCCTGACTGCCCGAGAGGCTGAACTTAAACCCCACCGATCCATGGCTCGACTGTGTAGACGGAAAGAATAATTTCTGAAACGGAAAGAAAGAACAATTTAGTAAACAGCACGACGTATCTCCATCCGAGGAATTTCTCTCGCTTTAATACGTACCACAATTTCCCTACGGAAACAGAAAAAAAATGGCGAACTGATTGACAAAGAGCGGGTTTTTTGTAACGAAAGACCGACGCGAATCACGCAACACGGTTTATTGGCATCGAGAACGTGACACACTTGGCCATTAAGTTTCTTGCATGTACCAACTTCTAGTTAAATGGATTCACGAGCATTCGCAATGCTACGTGGAAAACGCGGTACAACCATTGCACGTGGGTGTGCTTATCTCGTTACACGGGATAGGTCACACCGCGAGAATACACTGTCGCAATTGTCAAAACGACAGTTACATTGCCGCGGGACTGGAACGAAAATTTCCTCGCGTATTTACAAACAGCTGCTTCAGAGCGATTCAACTATGCATATTACCCGTTACTTTACAACGAGTTTCTATTCCATGCAATGTTCCTAAACGAAGTTAAAAAAATGTTTTAATTCACGTAAAAAAATGTGTCAACGCTAAAATTAGTTACTCATTAGTCGATTACTAATGGAAAATATACAACGAAACGGTGATTAACGCAGCAAATGACAGTTAACAGAAGTTAATGGCGATATAATTACACGACGAGCCTTATAAATTCGCGTTCTCTTTGTATCGTAGGTCGAGTTTCACACCTGCCTCATGCGGCATGTTTTGATTTCTCGGTGAAACTCGCGTTTCGTAGAAACACGCAGGGCCCGCGAGTAGCGCGTTCGTCCCTGCGGATATCAACGGCGAGGTATCCAGGCCAAGAAGCGTCTTTTCTCCCGTCTTTCTCGCCGAAAGGTCGAATTGCGAGGGAACGCGGAGACATAAAGTTTCCGAACGATTTACTCTCTCGTTTGAATGTTGCCGCGCTTGGGAGGAGCTTCGGCCCAGAGGGCGCGCGCGTCACACGGAGGGGGAATACCCTTCGCGTAAAATCCGGACGCCTTTGCTAATCAATTTGACAGTTTTGACGCGCGCGGCCCATTTATTTGTAAAGTGAGTCGATAATTGCGCGATTTATTATTCCCGCCGTTTTCACAAAACTGACACGCGCGTTAATTAACGCCAACCGTCGACGAGAAAGTTGCCAACGGCGGACGCAATTTTTCCCTCGTCATCCTCGCCATCGGCCGCTTACCACGCCGAGCGATCGCGATTATCGGCTCGTTTCGAACCTTTCGCCAGGGTCCTTTCGCCAGGGTCCTTTCGCCCCTCGCTCGGCCGGTGAATCGCGAGTGACGAAAGTGATGACTTCGATGGAGAACGATTTCGAAAGTTCAGCGGCGCATTTTAATACGAAAACCGTCCGACGTTTCCACTCGCTTTATTGTTATTATCGCGTTGCACAATCTTTCTCAATTACTTCTAAATAAAAAACCGCGTAACTCCGTTTCGAAATACTCTTCGTGCCGCTCACGATTTTCGTACTTCGCCGACGAAGCGAAAAGTCTTTTCCATTTATTTTCCCATTTCCCCCAACATTTTCCCTTTTACCGGGAAGGCAACTTCTAACTTCTTACTCCTTACGTAGTACTTTAAACTACGCGGTTTGTGCAATTAAGAGGAAAACAGTGCCGTATTAATACGTGGATATAATTAGCAACGCAATAAAATCAATTATAATTAATTACATTGATGAGAATGGACATAAAGTCGGTGAAAACGAAAGTTTGATCGAAGCATGTAAACCTGCTGATAATAGTATGCAAATGATGGGAAATGTACGTGCGTTATGCGGCGCGTCTAGTCGCGGAGACACGAAGACGCTGGTTGGTCGCATCGGTGTCTTCGCGCAGGGTAATTAAGCGCGTTCGTTGTTCACTCATCGGTGATTATTTCGATAGTCCGACCGACCGAGGGTGGGAGGGGGCTGTGCGACGCATTCCTCGGCTGCCGTAGCGACTCTTTATCGTCGAGCTAGCGCTCCCGCGTTCACAGGGGTGTTAAAAATAACGCCGCCTATTTTTCACGGGGAACGGCCTACATTCAGAAACGCACGAGGCGTCTTCCTTCTTCTCCTCCTCCTTCTTCTCATCCAGCCGCGTAAATATCTCGTCCCAGCCCCGATTTGGACCGCGATTGATCACTGGGTCGAACAGCTGACCGGGAACGCCGGCTAATTGCTTTATCAGTGGGGGACAGCGACGAAAACGTCGGAGCCGGTCGAAAGGAATGGCAGAGGAATGGAAGAGAAATGCGAGATATGCTCCGAGGCGGTTTTCCACGGGCGAGGAACTCGCGGTTACGCCGGTGCAAATTGGCATTCTTTCCACACGCGTAGCCGACGATTGGCGGCGGCGGCGAATTGACAGCGGCCGAGCAGTGAAAGCTGCGACTACGTCCGATCGACGATCGGTTGCGAGGTGCGCGATCCCGAGCGGTACCAGCCAGAGTCACTCGTCCGACCGTTTCCGTCAGCTGTCGACCCCGGCCGATTTCTTCGTCCTCGCGCTCGTCCTTCCGTTCAGACGTTATGCCGAGACTTAAACGGCGGCCTTATCGACGTTTTCACGTCAACGTTTCCATCGCGATCGACGACGAGTTAACGGACGTTTGAGAGCCTTTAGAAACATCCGCAAAATAATTCCATCTCTCTCGCTCTTATCATTGCAACGTCTCTCTTTCCCCTTCCTTTCTCCTCTCCTGTCGGTACTCTTCCCCTGATTTGAAAAATGGAGTGACCGAGCGGAAGTAATTCGTGTTCGGTACAATTTAGCGTGCGATTCTAATCGCGATCTTTCAGAGAATGGGAGAACGGGAGCTAATGCGTCCACGGCTGAGGATGTACCGGCGTTCGCTCATTCGGTACAAGGTTAACGCGAGTGCGTAAGAATGCGCGTGCCTCCTTAACGCATTCGCATATTTACTTGCGCTTGGCGATTACGCGAAAGTATACCGCGGCGATGCGCGCGCGCGCGCGCGTTCATAATGGAGGCGGCATACCGGCGCTAATGAGCGTAACCGGGACGGCGAGTCTCGTTAGCGGAAACTGGCGAGAAAAAGGATCACCTCGTGATACACATCGCGGGGAAAACGTTACGTAAAATGAACACGGACCGGCTGCGACGACGATTTGCACAAGCGTGCAAATTTTGTTTATTCATAACGCGCGCGGCGCTGTTGCATGATTAATTGTGTTCGAGCGTGGAACGAAGACTCGGAGGAATGGCGGATGTTGCGAGAAACCGGAATACGCGAAACGCGGTTAACTCGCGTACCGATCGGGACCGAACGTGATGTGCCGATCGGGGGTCGAACGATGACGGAACGGCCGAAAGCGAATTCGCGTTCCGACTGCGCAAAACAAACCGGCGTTGTAGTTAGTCATCGGAAACTGGAACGATGACGCGTCGGTGTCACGCTACATTTGCTCGCAAGCCCGGTAAGGTCGCCTTACACGAGTAATCGCCGACGCCTAGCAAAACCGCTTCACTTCTCGCATTACCACCGGGATTTCCCGTGTAACGATTACACGCGTTTACGTAACAGCCTCGCGAAATACCTCGGTGACAAGATAATCGCGAGTCGATCGCCGGTGTAACACTGCGAAAATACAGATTGCGAGAGATCGATCGGCGGATCGACCGTTACCGATCGTACGAAAGCGACAATGCGTTCGCGGTGGAGTGTCGGCGTGTCGGAAACCGCGAGTCGTTGAGTCGGCTTGCAAAACCGAATATCCCGTCGGTTGCGACAGCGGCAACCTTTTTCGTCGCGTTCCAAGTTTCCAATTTTTTTATTCGCCAATTAATCCGGGCCTCGCGAGCCGGTCTAATGCACTCGTTTCCAACGGCACTGTTCGCTCGGGCGGCGTGACCAGCCACCGCCGCCGCTCTCACTCTTGCCTCCAGCTCGCCGACCGGTAATTGCTGGGAGAGGGAGGCGGCGTTCGCGGTATCACTCACGTCCGTGAAATGTAGACGTTGCGTCGCGCCCGGCTTTTGCAACCTGTCGATCCACGGCGCACCGTTTTGATGCTTTTCGCGCCTGATTACGCGCGCCCGCTATTGTTGCGGAAATTGCCTGATCCGATCGGGAACGAAACGACGACGTCAACGAAACGTCAAGTTTATTTTGAAAGCGGCGTTACAAAATGCTCGAAAAATTGACAAAGGATTCGGCGGATCGGCAATCTCGCCGCGTCTTCACTTTCTAACCCAGTTCTCCGCACGAGGGCTGTTGAGCAACGAGCCGTCGATACGCCAAGTCTGGGTCCACCCGCGACGCGGAATATTAATTCCCCCAGTTCGTCGACGATCGGTAGAAATCGGGTCTTGCTGGAAAAAGACGAGTGAATACTCCCGATATACATCGTCGGCTATCGGTAACGAAAAAAATTACGTAAATTGCCAATCTCCGGCGTAACGCCGCCGCTTTATTTTACATAACGTCCGTGAAACGAGAATCGTTACAGCGACTTTTTCAAACCATTGTATTTTCAGATCGCACGGTTTTTCTAGCAACGGATAAAAAAAAAAGTGGCTTGTTGTTATTATATGTACCGCGCGATTTCCACCTCTTTTAATACAATTCCTGGAAACGCCGATTTCTAATCCGCCATTAATCATTCCTTTAATTGCGCTCGAGCAAAACGCCGAGCGCTCCCATTGATTCCGATCGTGTTCGCGGCGAGAGGCACGTTCATTTTCATATAACCGCCGGAGAACGAGTTTGCGGGAATTAAATTAGAATTAATAAATGGCTTATTACAATGAACATTCGATGACCTTTCCGCGAATGTTGATTTTTCCGGATTCGTACGCAAACCTTAAATGCCAAACAGCGATAATAAATATTCTCCTCCATTGACTATTCCGAAATAGCAAAAATCCCGAGGATTTTAAAATCCGCGATGCTTTTCCGTTCCTTACCGTCTGCGAAAAATGTCTACCGGTCCTGCAAGGGAATCGAGAGTCGGCGTCAACGCGGAAGAAATTCCGCGGTGGAGTCATCGGCGGAATGCGCGTGTGTTTGCCGGGCGTGTGAAAATTTCGCGATTGGTCGTTGGCCGGCGCCGAGTGAAAATCCCTCGGTCTTTGTCGCCGCACAGTCGCCGCGCCAAGGAAGGAAACGAAGCGGCGTTTTTTCCGCAAAGCGGTCAACCGCCGGGTCCGGCAACGGTGTTCCTGTTGGCCGGAATAATTCGGCCTGGCAGTGAATCACCGTGCACACACAGACAGACGAGGTGACTATAAATATGCAGCTGCGCGTGACTCATTTGTGTACGCTGCTGTGCCGCTACGCTCCTGAATCGCTTTTTCGACATTTCGTCCCGAAAGGAAACCGCGATCGGCACTTTTGACTCATACCCGTACCCATTTGACTCATAATACGCGGCGCGTTATTTTCACCGCCTTGAGACTGTAGTCGTAACGTTCCTTCGATACCAATCGATACGTTTCCATGTTTTGTCTTCCCAATATCGCGCCTGTTTATCGTCTACTGTACACGTGTTAATGCGATTTGTATCACGTCGTAACCGCGTAAGGCTTCGCGAGGCGAAAAAGCGGATTGTGTACACGATTTATGCCTGATCGCGGAATTGGAATAACACGGCTTGCGATAATTTACACATGTTTACCATCGTTTATTTATCCGTAAGCAAACTTTTACCGGCCAGGCGTCGTATTCGTTTTCCTCGAATCCCGCTTTTTGTCCGTTTCCGTGTAAATCGTAAGAAAATCAAGTCGCCATTTTCCTGGACGGTGGCGTAATTGCGAAGACCGAGGAAAAAGTGTACCGAAGTCCGCAACCCACATAGCCAGCGAGCGGAGGAAGATTCGGACTCGCGGACTCGCCGAAGCGACGAACTTCCGGCGCATGAAAATGGGAAAAATGAAAGATGGCCGGGCGATTTCGACACCGCCATCGGCTAAGCTGACACGGGCGAGTCGTTTCTACGGTCGCCTAGTTCTCGTTTGAGCGCGCACGATTCGGTGACGTCACGCAACGATAGTGTGTCAGTGGGTTACCGATTCCGATCGCGCTGTCCAAATTTGGCGCGCGCGCGCGAGGCCGACTAAACCGCTGTTCGCCGCGGACTCGTCGATTCTCACCCTTGTGTCGAAAATCGGCAGCTTTCGGTTCGCACGATCGACGAGCCGCCGATTTCGCGTTTCCCCGCAAACGGTCCGCGCGAATCGGCTCTCGGTACATGCGAGCCAGTTTCGCTGTCGGTAAGGAATGCCTTCGTGAATATCGGGATATCTAAGGATATATAACCGTTGACGCATCAATGAATTCGCCGGTTACTTATTGCCCATCGATCCGCCGTAAACAGCGATCTTTACGCGACAGCGGCTTGAATGGCCGAGTGACATTAAAAATTTTAATGCCGCGTTACATAATCCTTTTTACGAGCGCGTTAACAATGTAACGTAAACCGGCAGGACGCGGATGAAATGTTAGACCAAGTGGCTCGCGTTCGAGCGGGCCTTTGTGTTTTCGCGTTGCGCAACCCGCCGCCGTCGTGTTTGCTCGACTATTGACCAACACACCGAATTAGCATCCACTTTCAAGCTTAACTGTCGATCGACGAATCTTCCACGATGCCCATCGCGTATGTAAATTCGTGTCGCCGCGGAAAATCCTCGTCCCGGTTCTTATGTCGCACCGTTCGCATTTACGACGAGATATCGCGTACGCGAAAGTTACGGCAAACGAGACAATACTGCCACCTTTATGCTTACGCGATAGACTTTACTGCTTTTCCTTTAAAAACCCAACGCGTTTCGCGGATCACGATTTACGCGGAGAACGACGAAATGTCGTGTTCCCAAATAAAATACGGGTATTTGGTTACATCTGCGATAATCGCCATTTATCCGAGTTAGCGCAATTGCGCGATAATCGTTTAATAATACGCCGCTTAATTAACGCGTAAGAGAAGTGCCGGAGCGTGCGCACGATTTCAATGGATCTTTATTTACATCGCAGTTGTTGGCTCACGGGTTACGAGGTCGCCGGGAAAAGAAGGAAATGAGCCTGTCAGGCTCGCCGTAACGACGAAGTTGAGCGAGAAGGACGGACATACGGGCCAATAGACAGTGAAAGAGAGGCGTACGAAGCGGCGCGAGGGAAAGAGGGCGATGAGGAAAAACGGGGAAACTAGCGGGAAAACGACCGTCGATCGAAACCGACGACTCGTCTCGGAAAACGACAATCGCACTGCCGTCGATCGACCTTAATTAACTGCGTAGCATTCATGGAATTCCCCGCATCGTCAGCCGCAACGTCGGTCGACCGATCGAGGTTAACTGAGAATCGGTCTCGAACGTGCCACTCGGAAAACACTGGCCTCCGACACGATAACGAATAATAAGGCGTTCGCGAGGTCCCGATCGATATTCGACATTGGTCTTGAACTTGAATCGGCATTAACATTTATTTCGCTCAATCCGCGTGCAAATATCCGCGAAAGTAGCGAGCGGCGCGCGCTTCTTGATTTCCCGAGACTGATCGTTACATAATTACATTTTTCGTCGGTTTTACCGCGTTTCTTTTTATTACGAAAAACAACGGTTTTCCATCTACAAACTTGTCTTTTATCTCACGTACGAAACGCATAAATAGTCCCCGTTATCAACACGGAGAGGACATCGTTAACGTTGCGTCGATAAGGAATTTGAGGAATTACGTCAGCATGTGTATGCGTGTGTGCGTGTTTCGTTTGACGATTCGTTCGAAGAAATTCCACACCGTTAAAGAGCCATGAGATTGGATCTGAACCGAAAATTATGAAATGTCTTAAGCGAAATCTTTGTTTTCAATTTTCTTATCGTGGATACCACGAAACTCGTCTGCTATGTTAGAAACGATACAAGAGCACAAGAAACGTTGAAAATACGTATACTGTCGTCGATCGTTCGACGGAATTCCGTTTAAAAACGGCAACCCGCCCGCTCGAACTTCTTTAACCGTCGTGGGTAAAATAGAGGAAAACTTCTCGCCGTCTGAGACGACCATCGCGTTCCCGTTCCATATGCCGAAATTACATCACTTTACGATCGAACTTGGGATTCGTTACGCGACAGAAAAATACCGAACTTCGCCGCTGACCTTTCGGGGTTAAAAAGATTCAACGCGTCAGTTCGCGGTCGCCGTTTGCAATTCAATGACGCGTTGACCTCGAAGCGCTTCGTGTTTTCCTGCACGACACGGCGATACAGACGCTCGGGGATCGGAAGCGTTTCCTCTCGTTTGCGAGCCCGATCCAATTTGACGATCGACGTAATCGCGTAACTGAAACTTCGTACGATTCAAGCGTGGCCGTAAACTCGGTCACGATTCGGTCCCGATACGAAATTTCGATGACGCGGTTCGCGGCGATGAATTTTATTGGAAAACGTGGCCGCGCGTTACGCGGAAAAGCGCTAATTGCGAAAATCGGACAAAACGGTCCCTGGCATCGGGCGATTTCGCGGACGAAAAAAACTG
>JABFPT010001977.1:3632-21162 GCA_022817245.1 Nixonia krombeini
TCGTTAATTTTTCATTTTATTAGCCATATTACGACGTTTCCTTTTGCATGCTTATACTAGAAGCTTTCAAATGTGCGCATTTTCGCATTTTTTTTTACATGACGTGGTTTGACTATCAGAACTTTCAGTTTTTACTTTGTCTACTATCCAAATTGGTGTTCTTGTGTAGTTTTATATCACAAATTTTATTCAGTCGGCAGCAATTATTTTTCTGTATATAATCAATTGCTAAGATAAAATTATACTTTTTAGACATATGTATGTTTACTTTTGTTTGCATGACGTTGTTTGAATAGCAGAATTTTAAGTGTTGCCTTTATCTACCATCCAAATGTTCTTTTGTGTATTTGCAAGTTTGAAATTTTATTCTGTCTATAATGATTATTCCTTTGATATGCTTTTATGTAGGGACTTATGATTAAGCGTAAGAAATCTTCCCCAGACTTTGTTCTTTCACTAAAGTTCATTTCTTGCAGAAAATGTAACAGTCTTCTAGTATTGATGATGTCTGTCAATACACGCGTGACGTGAAGCCATCGTGTATCAGACAATTTCACTTTGGAAAATGGCAGAACTGCCATTAATTAAATGAATAACGCAAATTTTTCGCAATAAATATTCGTATATTTTCGGTACATTAGCGCAGGCGGCGTGCGCTATTAACGCGACGGAATGACACGAACCCGATAAAGTTAACAAATTAGTGGTACATGCCTCTGCAAGTTTGGTTTTAAACGACACATGGCGTCCTGTCATAACAGCGGTACTGTCGCAAGAAACCGGGAGAATATTATTAAAAGGACTTTGAATCTTCGACATTTCACTTTGAAAGCGCTAAACAATTTGTCAGCGGTACAGTCTTTCGCGCCAGTATCACGTAACTGTACTAATTCAGTTTTAATGTCCAACGTCCGGGTTCGATATACCTTACTGAAAACGACAACCATTTCACATTTGTTGACTCGGAAGTTTCGTCAAGGAATAAGGTAAATTTATTGTACCGAATGATATCCACAACTGGCTCAGTCTTGCGAGTACATAAAACGTTTGAAATAATTTTCGTACATTTTTTCCGATTCAAGTTCATGCTGTCCAACACCTGTGATTCTCTTACTACATCTTTACAAAAAACTTAGAATCGCCTCTGGCGTTTGATATGACCAGTGATGTTAGGCTGTTAAAGCTCCAAACAGATTTCTACGCTTTTTTTCTTATCATAAAACGACTGAGGCTATTATTTTTTGCTCGATTCTGTCATACACATTCCCCTTTCTTTACACCGCAGTTTATGACATTGGGAATCTGCATGACTGCGAATATTGCTTAATTTACAAACAAAATATTCATTACACGCTAAACAAAAACAAGAAAATGGATTATTCCCAACTTCTTGAAGCAAAAGTTTGAATTCTTCAATATCAAGAGCTACGGAATATTTCATGCGTTACCTCTCTTAAGGGTTTCTCCAGAAAGAAACAAGTCGGAATGATATTGATGTCCAAATAAATAGTGTTACGTGGGTAAATCGATTGCTTTGCCTCTCGCGGGCGTTTCTACGCCAATGTACGCGAATGGAAATGTATTTTGTAATTCAAGGAGATAACAAAGTTGTAAAATTATTTATATTTTAACAAATTACGCGATTGTTGCAGGGAGAATATGTTCTTGACTTAAAATTACTAAATTACGCGGCTGTTTCGCAGCGATACGTTCGGCTGAGTTTTATATGGTTAACAGCCACTCGCTCTTGATTCGCATGAGTTTTTATGCTCTTGCTTTTAGATAATCAAAATTATCAAAACAATATTTCGGTGACAGCCCTGACACAAGCAGCTCTTGTCGATTAGATTTCAAAGAACTGCGCTCTGTACTCTTTTAATTAGAAGAATTAGATCATGCGTGAGTCAATTGCGTCAGGATTGTTTTCTATTCGATCACGCCGTCGGCGATCGCATATTACAATACTGACGGCGATAAGACTTTCCTCTTATCAAGATGTTTTGTCAGGTTTGAACTATGGGTTTTCGGCGAACACAGTATGTCGCGATATAAATGCGTAGTTAGAAAATAGTGATCAAAAGTTACGCACGTAACAATAGTTATTATTGTATTATTTGTATTTAAGAAAAGTTCTATTTTAAAATTGTTACTCGATAATTTAATCATTTAATTTACAATAGTACTTCTTAATTTTTACTTATTACAATCAATTTATATATCAGTTAATGATTATCAAATGAAATCTTAAAGAATAATGAATTTTATTACTTAAAACTACTACTAATTAATGTTCGTTTTAAAAACTACTTAATACTATTTCTCTCGATTGTTCTTCGCGAGCTTTTATAAACTGGGTTTGAGGAGGGGGTTTGACAGTACTGGTACCAGTATCATCGTTTGTTCAAGCTGTTTCTCACAGTGTAAAAGATTCATTCTACAGCTTGGTCTTCTTTATGGGTTTGATATGTTAAATTGATTTTCTGATAAGGAAAACTGATATCGAAATTCAAGCAGTATTTGATGTGACAGTGTCTTTCCATATATAATTTCATTTGAAGTAATATTTTGCTGTTAATTTGAAATGTATTTAGAATGTAAATGTATCTATGAAAAGTTGCGCACGTAACAGCAACATAAATCAAAACTTTTCTAAATTAAAAATTCGTTTTCCTTCAACATGTGGGGCGCCCATTGCAGGCCAAAATGACAAAGTTGAAATTATTAAAAAAAATACCTTATAATTACGTCGACTATAAACGCATTATCAGTGTTCCTTCATTCTTAGCATCATTACTCTTTCAAATTGTTATTTACACGTTTACAGAATTCACATTTCCTCACATATACTCAACGTATCGTCCACAAAATATACAACATTTCTGATTAACGCTAATAAAAAAACATATACTTTTCCAAGACATATTTGAACTTTTTAACTGTATCATTTATTTGTATCTGTTATAAAAAATAGACCACAGACTAGATTTTGAACCTATCTGCACAACTCAGTTGTTATAAAATTGTCAAGTAAAAATATCTTGCGAAATAAACGTACATGTTTTATATTATGAGATACAGTGAGTTTCAAATTACTTACAAAATACCACTGCAGCATATATCTTGGCGCATCTTTTTTTACATGCAAAGGATTTTGTGGGATTTCCCAACATTCAATGAGGAAGGAAATTTCTAGATAAAAAAGTGTTTTAAAACAGTAATATTTCAGATACAACTACAGCATTATCTTTGGCTTTACTATTTTTACATAGAAATGTTCTTTGTTGACGATTCTCCACGAATTAAAAACTTAAATTAAAAACTTTTATGTGCAAACAATTATTGTAAAATATTAGTATGAAAGGTACCACTGCACTGTACACATTTGCGCAACTTTCTTATTACGAAAATGTTTTTGATTCAGATTTCATTTTTTTTTGGAGTGAAAAAGTTTGTTGCAAAAATGCAATACGGCAAGTAATACGAAATGAACACTAGTGTGTGATCTGAGTGTGGTGTGAAAAGTTGTGAAATATTTGTTATAAGTTTCCTGCTAAGTAAAACAATTCTTACAGACATACTAAAATGTGTAACATTAATATACACAATAAAATATGCTTAAATAATAAAGAACGTGAACAATTATGATTCACATAGTCAAACTACTGCAGTTAAATAAAAAAAACACGTAAAAATACATATATTTAAAAAACAAAATTCTCCCTTGGCAATTTACATTTTACAGGGAAATAATCATTATAGACAGAACAAAATTTTAAATTTAAAAATACACAAAAAAACATTGGAATGCTAAACAAAGTCAAAATAAAAAATTCTGATTTTCAATCCACGTTATGTAAAGAGACGTGAAAATGCTCCCATTTGGAGCACAAAATGCTATCCTAGCTGTTTATGGATTTGAATTATATAATTTTCAAGTACACAATACAACTTTTAATACAAACATGCGATAGATTACACGTTCATACGGTTGATAAAATCAAAAATAGTATCCGTGATAGGAGCACCACCTCATGTAAGAAAGTGTGAGAAAACCCATATTTGCAAAGCAAATGACTTCCTCATATATTTGTATATTCAAAAACATTATCGATACATACAGAATGTAGTTTCTAACATATATATATATGGTTTCGAGTCGCCGATCTTCATATACTTTTCCGATACCTAAAGTCGTCGCTAACGAGCGAGCTGTAGAACCGAATGCTACATATCATTAGCACATTTCAAACGCCCGTGCCGACTTCTTTCCATTTCCTGTACCTCCCAACTTTCTCATAGCTCCTCAATACTCTCGGTAGCAACCAAATTCTACAGCTCAACAGAACCAAAATCCAAGGCCAACTTGCCTTCCTGAGGACGTTGTCTCTCTCGCCCGGCAACGAGCTATGATCGCGAACTCGGCATTTTCTCGACGCTCGCGGTCATAATAAAACATGCGCCGACGATCAAACTCACATACTCTCACTTTTATCCACACGTTCACACTCGACTATTGTAAAGGCATGCAGCTACCGTTAATAAATCACTATCTTTGGAACTATAGCAGTTATCGTTTAAACTACCCGACATTCCGGAATCGCACGTAGCCCTAGCTACTAAAGAGGTAAAAAGACAACACATTCTTATTATCGATAAAGTCAGAAATTAATGTTTTCGTTGGAAAACCACTTCATTTAAAAAAAGTTATCATGCAAATAAAATTTTGTTCATTTATTTATTATTAGTTTGTAATTAATATTATTCATTATTATAAATTGTGATTTATTATTATTTCACTATATTAATTTTTTCTGCATTTATTACAATATTTATCCGTATATTTATTATTAATTTTTAGTTCTTTACAATTAATTGTTACTAATTTACTGTAGTGCTCATTATTGATGCATTTATTACTGTATTTATTATATATATTTATTATTATACACTCAATGACGGAATATTATACCACATATCGCGTATAGCGTTAATTCTATGTATATGATTATGCGTATTTTTATTATTTTCATAATCGTCATTCATTCGTACATTCATAAAAACTACGATTTATTTTTAAAACGTTTATTTTTGTTGATGCTTGTAACTTCACGTTGTCGAGCAAGTAAATATGTTTCAGTCATATTTTCATTCATTACATTGTGTACGATATAAAAATGCCTATGTATTTGCTCGACAGCGTTGCGTCATGTTGTCGAGCCATTTGCATGTACTGTGCTCATATACGACAGATAACAATCCGAAAAAAGTCCGAGGGCTGACCTCGTGCACATTTTTAGAAATTAATATCTCATTAATTTCATTATGTACGTACATAATTTTAAATGTACAGTTTTTAAATAACTCTTTAAATATGCCTATATTTCTTTTTTTATATTTAATAATAATGCAGAATACAAGAATTGCTAAGCTAAATTTTTCGCGCCATGACATGACGGGTTAGAAATAAGAGGATTTCAATAAAGATATTAAGTATATATATAAGTAATCATATTTATTTTATATGTACTATAATTGCAAGTTACTTATTCCAAGTTAATTATTTACTATATAATTTTTACTCAATGGTTTGTATGATGCACCAGTCGCAAGTACTCCTATTTCATTCGATTTATTATTAATAGTTTTGTAATGGAATGACTTCCCGTTACCGGTAGTTGTAGAGTTCTTCGGTATCGGTAATATCTCATTAATTCCGTTATGTATGTATATAATTTTTTTTTCTACGTTTTTTCCGTTTTTTTTTTTCTACGTTTTTCTACGTTTGAAAAAACATATTCTAAGAATTTGTAACAGAAATGTTGTGCGCCGCGACAAGCTTAAAAAAAAGAGGGTTCCAGTAAATTTTAGTATTATTTTATCATCTCCGAAATATCTCATGAGGACTTTCAACTACAATATAAATAGAACATTTTGAATCAGAAACACCTTTAAGAGCTCAGAAAATCCACTTCATGTCTTTGTTGTTATCTCATAACTAATTCGAACTGCTACAGTTCAAGTGATCGATTTGCGAAAGGAGAGAGATGAGAGGCGCAGGGCTTCGTTGCCCTGCCGAGAACCCCCAGCCTCCCCGCAAAGTTTTGTGAGGGAATGCGCTCCCCCTCCCCAGTCTGCCCGTTGGAACTATGGAGAGTCCCAATAGCAAATATCCCGTCCTGGAGGATCGCGTTCCAGGGGTTCTGATTTTGCTTATACCTTGAGAGTTTGAAGATGCTCAGGATGCATACAGAAAGATTCTATATGCTAAGAGAACACAGGGAAGCAGTTACTGAGTATACACATACGGTAATCTAGTTAATGTGGGAATCAGAAGCACGGATCCTTCTACATGTGGCCACATTCTACAGTGGATACAAGGGATTTACTATGGAGAACACGTTAGACCAAAATTTTGGACGTTCAAGTGATGTTGGTTTTGAATTTAGAGACTGTCGTGAGGTTGCGTGTTTGTGGGTTTTGTTTCTGGATTTGCGCTATCGAATACCCGACTAAAATACTGTGGAGTTTTGAGAGACGCATGTTTTGAGAGATGGAATCAGGAAGTTCTTTTTCCTAAGGTTTAATCCCGTTTCGGCCCATTAGTAGACGGAAATGTAGGAAATAAAGTCTTAACCAATTTTTTTCTCGAGCTCGGATTGTTAGTAGGCGGGGAGGGCCAAGTTACACCTCTTCGTGGTAGATTTGAAGTGCCACGGACCTGTTGTTGCCGTTGCTGTTACCGTAGTTTGTAGGTACTTTGAAGAAATCTTCCCGTTAAAATCCGTTTGATATTACGTAAAGTACCGTAAAATTTTGGAGATAAAGGCCCAAAAACGGTTAGAATCGTGTTTTGGAACATATTTCGCTGCAGACGTCGGACCAGGTGATCTCAGGCCCGTTATTATTGTTTATAAAGTATCAAAATAAATTCAGCTTCAATTTTGTGAAGAAAATATGTAACATTTCGATGTTCTTCAGTTTCCGTAAAGATATGTAGAGTCATTTAGGCTATGTAATTCTTATTCTGATTGTATTTTTTGAATGCATTTTCATGTTTTTAATTCATATCTTTGTTTTCACTGTGAAAGTCTTTGTCACGTTACGGCCGCTGACTTTTCATCACCGTGCCGTCGATACTGTGACAAGGACAATAGTCCGTTGCCCAACTAATGCTCCTTATATTGTTAATGCCCTATTTAGCTTTAGCAAGGATGGGCCGAGGAAGCGTGTTGAGGGACAGAGGAAAAAACTACAAGTTTAAATTATTTAAATATTTGCAATAAAAATATAAAATTATTAACAATATAAGTCTAATGCAGATTACATTGGTAAATTACGAAAGCGAGGTTAATCGAAGTTTATAATTGGTATTTGATTGACCTCAACTAGAAGTTCCAGAAGCCGGTGATTTACGGTGTTATTTTTTCGGTATTTAGAGGATAACTCGGGTATAAGGGAATAAGTGTATTGTAAAATTTCGATCATAAAACTTATACGCGTAATTCTTTTTTTACATGATATATAACATATCACTCACTAAGACTGTGGTCTGTGAGGCAGTTTTCTCTACATTCAGTTAATCCAATAATGCCATATAATATTCGCTATTGATTGTTTTACCTTTCTCAACACATTCGATGAATAAAATACCATTCACGTTCCAAAATCATGAAGAAAAAGCGATATAGAAAGACAAAGCGATACAAGATTTGCCAAAGATTTGCTCGATAAAAATCTGTTACTCACAATACCGACAATCTCTACGACAATTTCGACAAACAACCTTACGCCCTCGATCGCAGATAAGCTCCTGAGAGGAAAGAAGAAGAGCCCTCCTGTGTTGCCCTTTTTATATCCTTTGAGGAAGGCGTTAGGGGCGCTGACAGGGCTTTTTCGTCGAGCAGAAAACTGCCGAATTTAGCCTGTTTTTCCATTACCAGGTATTGATGGGGAGGGCGTCGTTAACACGTTGACTGCCACGCGTATTTTATGATGAATTTTTTATTATGCAATGCGTATAATGTTGCCGGTCACCAGTGGCCCTCGTGGCGCCACTGCCGAGTTCAGTGCCGGTCACCGGTGACCCCCGTGGCATTCAACATGTTAATGAGCTAAGCCTTTTAAACTTCGGCGCTCGAGAAGCTATCTTGCTGCCGCTGTACAGTGCTGTCGGGGTGATCAGGTGACAAGTTGCGACAGCAGCGAAGTATCTTGCGTCCAAGTCTCGGCCTTCCTTGCCTCCTCATCGATAGTACATGCAAAGCTCACGATGTTCTTAGCTTCGGGCGTTCAATTTTATTTAATTCCACGGGTGACCCTCAGTCAAGCAATTCTTGTGAATATAATAAATAAAAAAACATTTTCGCGTTACGCCTGTATTCCGTGAAACAAAAAAGACAAATATACCAGTTTTATAGTGGTCATATATGACACATTATAGTGTCAGAAGGGATCTTGTTGAGTAACGTGTCACGTTTCCGACGAGTATGTGTGTAGCGACTATAACGCTACGTTCCTAACATAATTGTAAATAATATTATGAATAAATTATAATGAATAAGGACCGTGAGCGTGGTTCGGGCGAAGCAGCAGGGCCGGAGTGTTGCCGCCTTGTTTGTGTAGCCCAGCGCGCGCAATAACGAATCGCGTATCGGAAGGTAACACGTAATGCACACAAAGGGAATGATGGGTTTTTCCTGCAAAAAAGTAAAAGCGCTTACGTGAAGCTTCCCTCCGAACGATGCAACTCGGAAAGCTTCATTCTTTTTCCGGACATGCCTTTGCCCGGACAGTACGGCACGTTCAAGGTTCTCGGGTATTCGATTGCACCGAATCTACCGTCTCATTCATTTGTTACATCCCGAGAGTCACATTCCGCACCACACGTGCAAACAAATTTTCTTCTTAAAATTTGATTTTTTGAAATTTGATTTTTTGAAATTTGATTGAAATAAAGCGTAAAAAACCTAAATTTAATTTCTTGCCAACTCAATACGACAAGCTCCATACGGCGGTACTCTGTTCCTAAAGTCCGAATTTAGGTCCTCGCACCACTTCAAGGTCATTTAGCCCTTTAAGAGAGTTTATTACTTAAGCAAATTCAAAAATATTATGTAATGTGCTCTGTATCTTCTGCTCCAGTTCTTTTTATAATTTTTGCTTCAATCACGTTGTACATATTTTATACATAGCCGGCGTTAACAATAATTCCTTGTAATTCACAATTACTTCATTGTCTGTTACGAGTTGCCGATTTCCATATGTTTTTCGGTACTTAACCCTTTCGCTACGACGGGTGACTATAGTCACCCGTTCCAAAAATAGAACCAAAAGTTAAGACGAGTACTATCGTCTCGCTTACCTGTGTTCTCAAACAATTGCAAGCGATGTTCGATTTTTTTCGACATTGCTTTATCATTGACAAAAAAAAACAAATAATAACAAAACGAAACGAAAAAATCCACTAAGAAAATGTGTGATATGTGCACAGAACGACAAAAGAAGTCAAACGCGATACTAATGTGAGAACTGCAATATTGGATTATGTGTGTATCCGTGTTTTAAGAAGTTCCATACAAAGTATTAATATTAAAACATTATTGCTCAATATTATGTTATAATTATAGTTGCTATTTTGTCGTGTAATATAAAAATATTAATTGTATTATTGAAATATAAAAATATGTCGTAGCGAAGGGGTTAAAATTGTCACTATCAACTGACCTGTAGAATCGGGTCTAACACCGGTGCCAACCATAACCCGCACCTCCCAACTTCTGCACAACACTTCGATATCCTCGTTAGCAACCAAAATCTACATTTCGACAGAGCCAATGTCCAAGTCCACCATATTTTCCCGAGAACACTGGTTCATGAAGAATCAAAATATCGAACTTTCTTCTGGATCGCAGCTTCTTTAGGTGGAAGTTACCGGTTACAAAATTAATTTATCTATTTTTTACGTCTATTCCACCACATTTGTCGTCATGACTTTTTGACAACCCAATACTTTATTCAGACCTATTGGGTTGGCAAGAAAGTAATGTCAATTTTTAGTGAAAGAAAACTGACAAAACCAAAATTACTTTCTTTCCAACCTAATATTTAATGAGGTGTACTGTTACGGGGTCAAAGCGCGATTGGCTTTCCCGGGTATTTCTACACCTAGGTACGTGAACAGGAAGTGTATTTTGTAATCAAAAGAAATTTATTTGTATCGAAATAATATTTTGTTCACAGTAAATTTTCCGATTTATACAGGAAAAAAGTCTTTGACATGTTTAATAATAAAATAGCATATGTAGTTATAATTCTTTTTAATCATTACGTGAATGTTGCGTGGGGACCTAGTTCTTGTTTTGAAATAACTTAAAAATATGCGACTATTGGACAGCGATCTTTATAGTAGTGATATTGGTGATCAATAGCCAATCGCCCTCGATTGCAATGGGCTTTTGTGCCCTGGTTCTTGGTAACAGGAGTCGATATCAAAACATTATTTCAACTACAGTCCTGACTTCATTTCCTTCAAATATAATACTACCTCTGTTAATTGCAATTCGAAGAAACCGCGGTTGTACAGACAGCACTCTTTTATTTAGGATGATTTGATCATGCATCGTATGCTATTGCGTAAAGACTGTAGCTTGTTTGGTCACGTAGTCGGCATTCGCACGTGGCGGCTTCGATAACGATAAGCATTTCATTTTTGTAATAATGTTTCGTCACTGTCGAATCATGCCGTATTTTTAATACGAATGGTCTGAATATTTCTGATATAATAAGTATAAAATAACTTGTCTTTGAGCTATATGCATGATTTTGAGTAAAGTCACGCACACACGCACGCATGCACAGTACATTCATAAGTAATTTTATTCCTTATAATGATTCTGAAAATTGTGTTATATGAAAGTTTTAACCAAATAAAAGCGATATTTTTATTTTTTAGGACTCTTTGGTAAATGCAATTATTAAACAGCATCAGGTGCACGGTATCAACATTCTAGTTGTCAATTATGGAGGTACCTTATTGTCAAAACTTTTCCGTCATGTATCCTACGTGCACAGCTTTAAAAAGTACGATTATCCAAGAGTGACTCAAACGGTACGTAAGATTAATTATTTTGATGATAAAAACAAATGTTTACAACATGATAATAAATGATCTTCATGTATTTCACATTCTAATCTTCATAATGTGTAATATTCTATTTTAATGTCTTCATTTCGATATAAAACTTAAATTAGGTTATATATTACGAAATACGTGCACCATCAAAAATATTAATATTTCTGTGAGTAGATATACATATGAATACCTCAGAAGTGTGTGGTTTCAGTACGTTCAAGCGATATTTGATTGAATAGTATTTGTATACACATGTTTATGTATGTGCGACATATAAATAGAAGCTATACGGCAATACAGTTAATAAAGATTCATCTAGACGTACCGTAAATGAATATCTCAAAAAAATACATTTCATATGTAAAGGTGTTACACGTACGTACAATTTTCGAAGTCACAGAATTCTAATGTAGCCTTTTATTGAATGGTGTATTATATTACTTTTTACCTTCTTGCTTCCTAATGATCTGTTTATATTATAGTGAGAAAAGTGAGAAAAATAGTGAGAAAAATAGTGAGTCAAATAGTAAGTCAAATAGTGAGTCAAATAGTGAGAAGAGGCATGAAATCAAATATCAGGCAAAAAATAGCATTTATTGAGAAAGTAGTTGCCGGTTCCTTTTCGTTGAACGTTGGAACTGTGTTAGACCGCAATAACAGATTGGCAATATCACAAGCGGTATAATTTATTACTATATATATATCCTTGTATAACATTGAAAACATGATACCGGGAAAGCCGGACGATTATAAATGCCAAGCCCGATCATTGGTGGAATGTGCGATTTTCCATGTAGAGAAAATCGGTTTTTGATTGGCACAGTGTCAAAGCAGCCATGTCGAGTCATGATTGGCCCGCGGAAATCGGCAGGGCAACCGGTCAGCGTTACGCTGGGATTGGCGCTCGCAGGATGGTCCAAGAAAGGATATCTTGAGAGGTTTGAGCAGCCCGAGGACAAATCGGCAGCCAACCTTCGTATGAAGAAGGAGAAGCTATAGAGAAAAAACATTCGAACGAGTAAAGACGGAGGAAAAAACGGGAATTACACCGTGTCACATCGATATCTTCGCGAGGAATTACAAAATAGTAGTGCTGTGCGGTGAGTGCCCAGTGACCAATGGAAGAGGTAAGACAACAATGCCGAGGCCAGCTGTGGCAGAAGGACGATCCTGAAGACAAC
Organism: Nixonia krombeini; assembly: GCA_022817245.1. Classification (NCBI taxonomy): domain Eukaryota; kingdom Metazoa; phylum Arthropoda; class Insecta; order Hymenoptera; family Scelionidae; genus Nixonia; species Nixonia krombeini. The sequence continues at coordinate 15,945 of JABFPT010001977.1, forward strand.
CTAAAAAGCGAAGGACAAAGGTAAAACAAACAACATATTATACTAACAAAGATAGAACACAAACACACACTAAACCATAACATGGAAATCGATGAGGAAGACCTCATCAACCCCAAAAAACGTAAATTGTGTAAGAAAACAGAATAAGAATACAACACGACAAACACAAAATGAAATAGAGACATACAACAAATTTGAAAAACTAACAGGTCGCGAGTACTCGGACCTATCAGATGAAAACACATCTGTTGAGGATATTCCAACTGAAAACAAACAAACCAAGCAAAAAATTCACCGTATCGTAATTACCTAAAAAATAAACGACCATATAGCACTTATTCAAAAACTAACAAAACAAATTGCGACATACACTTTACATAAAATTACACAAAAACAACACGCTCTTTGCTAAACCGCTAGAAGTTCATGCTACAATTGAAGAATACTTAATAAACAAATACTAGTACCATACTTAGGCACCCACACGAAACAAAAGTACACACTTAGTAATTAAACGTCTACCGCATGTAGGAACTGATAATATAATAATAATAGACCTGAAAACAAAAAATGTTCCTGTAATCGAGTGTCACATATTGAAAACAAATAAACCAAACACAAACTATCCAATATATAAAATAACTTTACACCCAGAAGCAAACATAAAAACAATAAAAGATATAAAATTATGCTAAAATATATATATATAATTAAGATATAATGTTATGCTAAAATACGCTGGGAAAATTACAAAAACTCCGAAAGAGCTACACAATGCCATAACTGTTAACAGTTCGGGCATGGAACACAAAATTGTTTTGACCCACCAAGGTGTGTTAAATGCATTAAGCAACACAAAACAACGGACTGTGACAAAGCTCTGTCTGAAAACCTCCACTACACCAATTGCAAAGGGAAGCCCCGGCCAACTACTCAGATTGTCCAATATACATACAACACATTAAAAAAATAAATAGTAGTAAAACAACAAAAATAACCAAAAGAAAATCGAATACGTAAATAAACGGACAATCATACCCACAATTAAAAATAGTAATACATACAGAATTCTAAGGTTTAGTTAATGAAATTCAAGAACTAATAAATCTATGTAACATAACGGAAATGTTAAAAATGGATAAAGAACTAAACCACAAACTAACCAATTACCACCAAACATTGAGCAAACTACACGATTTACAAGGAAGAAACCTAAAATACAATGTATAAACTAAAAATAGCAAATTCGAACGCAAACTGGCTACGAAAGAAAATAAATGAACTGGAGAGTTTCGCAAACAAACACACATGTAAAATAAAATGATATAACTTGGGAAGGAAAGATAGAGGACATACGCCAGTCGGGGGTGTAGCTATGTTAACACTTTGCGGTCAGTGTCCTCGTAGCGGGGACATGTTTAAATCGTCGTAAAAGTCGGTGTGCTCGCTGCGGGGATATTTTTAAATTATCGTAGAAGTCGATGTCCCCGCTGCGGGAACTTCGAAATTCTCAAAAATGACAAAACACAATGGTCCCCCATGCCTCGTGATTCAAATGTTTTGGCCAACTTTCGAGGTAACAATGTATGACTGTTCAGAAAAATTACCAGACATTCAGTTTCGAATGAGCTCTCGAGAAACATTGAGATAGCTGAAAAGCTATTCACTGTGTACATCACGCACCTTATTTTACAAAAGTATTAATTTTATTAAAAAGTACCGCGAATATAATAAAATTTGTGTTCAAAATTTAAAACATACAGTGTAATTCGCAAAAATGAAATGATTCGCAAGATAATGAGAGTAGTGACGATGGATTGGAAGGTATAATGAAAATATAAGCAATTCAACATACGATTCAGTACCTGATAATGACAGTGATGATAGTGACGAGTACATAGTTCCTCCTAAGAGGCGGAATGTACTAAGAATTGACAGTGACGTGGAGAATAGCAAAGGTGATGATGAAGAACATTTAGAACAATCAGAGGACTCCAGTAAAAGTGACGAATAGGAGGACGTTACAGAAAAAAACGATTAACCTTTTACCTTCAATTTCAAAACTCCGCGACTCGTAGGACCAGAAATACCTCAGAATGTAACAAAACCATTGGACTTTTTCAAATTGTATTTTACTAATTTATTGATAGGCCAAATTGTAAAAACGCCTAATGAATATGCACAAATGAAAATACGTGAGAAGTAGTTGGCCAATAAGTCTATTTGGCATTCGTGGGTAGACGTTACACGTGAAGAATTGATGGCCTTCATCGGATTAATTCTCAATATGGGAACAATTCCACTTATAAGTATATCGGAATATTGGACTACAAGAAGCAACAGTAAAATTTTCTTCTATTCGGAGGTATTTAGCAGATACCGATTCCGCCAAATTTTCTGGATGTTGTCACTTGTACACTGATCGATACTTTACAAGTATCCCACTTGCTAATGAACTCCTCAAACTAAAGGTCAACTTAACAGGTACAGTAATACCAACTCGAAAATACCTGCCAGATGCTATAAAAAACCGATATTTTCATCAAAATCGACTATAGCTTATAAGAAGGACAATACATTGGTCCCCGCATGGAAAAGCAAGTGGATCGTGACCTTTCTGAGCACCAGCGAAACAGCATCCCTCTAACCGGTTACAGCGATAACACGTGGTGGTAATGGCATAATAAATGTACTGAAACCAATCGTGGTTATAAATTATACCAAGAAAATGAGAGCAGTTGATCGCGCGGACCAATATGTGGCGACGTATTGTTTCCTTTGCAAATCTCTCAAATGGTGGAGAAAATTATTTTTTTGGGGCATGGAGATGCGCGTCATTAATTCATACATAATGTATAAAATAACAAAGCAACAGAACAATGAAAAGCCACTAACTCACTTAAATTTTGTGAAGTGTTTAGTCGATCAGCTAGTGGGAAATTTCCACCACCAAAAACCACCTACACCGCACCCTTAACGTCATTCGTAGACAACAGATTAAATAATCAGTAACATATAATTCAACCAGGAGGCAAGAAAGATTGTGCAGTCTGTTCCGATAGGAAAACTCCAGGAAAAAGGCGACAAACACACACATACTGTGATACTTGTACTTGAAAGCCAGGACTTCACATCGGTGATTGTTTCGAAAAATACCATATTTTTAGAACATTACAGAGATTAAAAATTTTGTATTCTTACGTATTATAAGCAGTATTAAACACAACAAATCAATTTCAACAAATTCTGTGTGTTCAAGGGTGTTGTTGGTCCAAACATACTCTCAAAAGTGAAATCTGCCGACCGCGAAGGGTTAACTAAAAGAGGCATCCTATTTAAAGAATTAGAAATAAACACACCAAAACAATGGAAAACAATTGCGTAATAAGCTCTGTACATCTTCCACCAAGCGCAAATTTAGAAAGATCGGATATAAAAGAAATGGCCAAAAAATCAAATAAAGTAATAATATCAGGATACTTAAATTGTAAGCACGTAACATGGAATTGTAATACTAACGACAAAAACGGAAATATAAACATGGCTATACCAAACGGATACACGCATTACCCGTACAATCATCTCGTAATGCCTATAACAATAGGCATACTATTACATAAAAACACTAACATGAACACAATAGAGGCGAAAAACGAACTAAGTTCGGATTGCCCGTCAGTAATAGTAACAACCAATAACAACATAAAGTATAATGACACCCCAATAAACACGCTAAATAATACAGCAAATTGAAGTTAATTCAGAAAAATACTAAATAAACAATTAACCATAAATAACAAGCTAAAAACAATCAAAGATGTAGACAACAGCATCGAAAAACTCGCACAATTGATAAACCTAGCAATAAACCAAATCAATACCAATAACCAAATACAACAAATATACACTTCCACACGGAATACGCAGCCTCATAACACAAAGAAACAGAACACGCAGAAAACTACAAAAAGCGCGGAACATACACTACAAATACGAACTGAACAAACTAAACAGACAAATAAGAACTGAAATACAAAATCACAAAAACAACACATTGAACACAAAACTAGACAACATTAAACCTACAGACAATACGCTATGGCAGATCATAAAACACCTTAAAAGCACAAGAAATAATATAAAAACCCTATTCGGAAAAAGTGGAATAGTTTTCACGATCAAAGACAAAGTAGAAACACTAGCAGACAATTTCGAAAAAGTCCACAGAATAACCTAAAATCTCAGCACACTACAATTTGAAAACAAAAATAATGGAGCACAATAAAACAAAAAACAGACGTTGAAACAATTAAACTCATTTCTCCGACTGAAATATACAACACGTGAACATACACCAATGCTAAAAAAAACACTAGGAGAAAATAATATACAAAACATACTTAACAATTTCACCAAAAAAGCACTAGTACAAATAACATATATTTTCAACACAGAGCTGAAGCTGTCATATTTCCCCACCTGCTCGAAAAACGCGATAATCTTGGCATTCATAAACCCGGAAGAGTTATTCCCACAAAATTACAGACCTATAAGCTTACTCACAACGTTAAGTAAAACATTAGAAAAAATCATTTTAAATAGACTACAAATTCATGATAACGAAAATAAATAAATTATAGATGAAGAGTTCAGATTCATACGACACCACAGCACAACACAACGATTAACCAGAATCGCTAACCTAATTAGTGAAAACTAATAAGAATCAAAACACAGCAATGGTACTATTAGACATAGAAAAAGCCTTCGACACAGTATGGCACCATGGGGTAGTAACCAAACTAGTAAACCTACAGATACCACTACACGGAATAAAAATAGGTAATAGCTACTTAATAAACAGAAATGTTCAAGTGAAAGTAGGAGATAAAAAATCAACTAAAAGACCAATAGAAGCCGGAGTATCGCAAGGATCAATACTAGGGCCTAAATTATTCACATGCTTTATAAACGACATCAAAAAATAACAAAATCATACTAGCACAATTCACGGACGACGTAGCATTAACCTCGTCATCGTGGAGTAAACCGAAAGCAGTAGAAAACATACAAAACTAAATACTTGAAATATTAACCCTTTCGCGCCGAGCGCCGCATATATGCGGCATCCACTCGACGACCTGTGGGTACGGGCGCCGCATATACGCAGCATCCACGCCACGACTGCTGGGTACGAGCGCCGCGTATGTGCGGCATC
>JABFPT010001981.1:0-10178 GCA_022817245.1 Nixonia krombeini
TGCGACACTAGCCTTCGTACGGAACGCAATTCACGTGCGTAAGATTAGATTCTCGCTGGTATTATTATACCGGATTCAATTTTCGAGTCTGTTACACCACTCTTTACAGATTTTGCCAAAGTGCAAAGGAGATGAATTGACAACTCTTGTCAATTGTCCCTCCAGTCGATCGGGGTAATTCAACAGTCTCGTCAGTTATATCCATACCTATACCTATAAACACACCTACAAGTAATAATTAATGCAATTATATCAGTTATGACGGCAACAATACTGTTAAGCGCGCACGTTGCAAAATTGCCCGTATCGATTCATCGAAACTGGAATATAAGAAATAATACATTCCTCTCGGCGATAAAATGCCGTGCGACTGGCGTCTAGAAAAAGCCTCACTTACACAAAGGTGACGAAACGCAGAAAATATCGCGACTCTTAAGCCAAGGTGATTCGTTCCGCGACTCTCGCATGCACACACGCACACGTCGCGGCCGGCCAACGTCACCGTCTTTATTGATTTCTTTCGCCACGCCGGTCAATAATCCCGATAATCGAGGCCGTCGACGAGCATTCGAGATAATGACCGGTGATAATTAGGGAACGCATATAAAATGCGCCTCGATTACATGTACGCGCGCATGTCTGTGTGCAGGGGCGCGCGCGCGCGCGCGACCGACAGTGTCGTAATCTCGCTCGAAGCGTACATTGTTCCGCGATAAGGTCTACGGCCATTTCGAACGAGGAAGATGCCGAATTGCTGGAATGGGAAAAGTGACAATGTCGATAGCGACGATAACCTTATCTGCCTGGTCTGGAATGTACTTCCGGCTTTTGCTGCCGAGCGCGCGGCGCTGGTAGAAAACTCGACAGTGTATTTTCTACAATGTTTCTCGTGCGAAAATATAGTTTTTTTTTTTTTTAAAGAACCACTCTCCCGTAGGGAATTTTTATATTCCATCATACTTTTGTATATATCATTCTGCATCGCGATTTGTGTGCGTAAGTACGACACACACAAAGTGTGAAGTAAGTAAACAAATATGATAAAAATGAAAAACAAATTGAATATCGATGGTACAACTATTACGGAATAAACTGATATGCCTTTGCGACTAAAATTGTTCTCGCGAGATAAAAAGTATTTTAACTGTACGTTTTGACCGCATACCATTACGCACTTTGTAGACCAGTTATTAATGAGCGGAAAAAAAACGATATTCAATATTCTCACGTTAAGTTGTGTTATCTTTTTTTTCTTGTATAATCGTCACTGAATTCGATTTGCGGCACACTTTTTACGTTCGGTCAACCGGCAGAGTTTATTAATATAATACTGTTAATCGAGACAAGTCGTTCTCGTGAAAAAGAGGAGAGTGTACAATTTGCAAATTCGCCTAAGAGAGAAAAGGCAAACTGTGTTGTTTTATTTGTGTTCCGGAGTACGTGGGTACCGTGATTCTCGTAGCGGCAGTTTCGCTGGAGCGGCAAAAAACAAGCGGGTTGTGTTCGCCCCGTGTAATTGTCTAATTGCATAACCGACGTCGGCTAATGACGGCCTCGCGGGTGGCGCGTAAGGGTGTTTTTCGGGGCAGGTCGTGCGGGCACAGTCGTCATCCGCGCACTCCTGGGTTCGATGATAACCTTGACCGTGGTGGATCGATCAGTCCCGCGGAAGCCCGGCAGTCGCCATGACTACCACGGTCCTCTCTTTCATCCCCTGCACACATGGCGACGTATCACTCACTTTCCTACGAGTTCTCTTGATTATGTTTGTCTCTTCTTAATGCTCGACAAAAAGGAACCTGCTTTTCGTTAATTACGCCTGACCAACGTCATTTGATCCGTCGCGAGTAAACGTTTACAGGTAGATCGATTTAGATACACAGACCAGCGTGACAAAGATAATTAACGATTCTTCGGTCTATTCCGTTGTTCCCATTAACGAATCAACGTCGATTAACCGGAATATATCAAAATGAAGCGAGACAAGTTTTAATGCAACACGATGATATTTAATACCCGTATTCCGATCGATCGATTCTTGTTAGAAATATTGCGTGTCGTGGTGAAAGGTTTCGCTAATCTCACTCGAATCATTTCGGCGCTATCTGAAGACCGAGAGTGAAGATTTCGATTAATGCGTACCGCATTATGTACCGTCGGTTGATTATCGTATTGTTGTAACAGCGTCGTTAATCAATCGAAATTATCCTCTTGTTAAATCAGTTCCAATTCAAAGGAAATAGCTGTCCAGATACGCTCGTGAACATACGACGCGGGATTAATTGAGCGTAACTTGGCCATGCCGGGGAACGTCGCGGATTGCGATAACCGTACCGATTTCTGATCTCGAGCGCGCCGAAAGTCGCCTCGAACAGCCTCAATTTATAACCAATTAATTAAATGGAACGAGAATCGAACTGATCTGCAATTGGAAACCAGCGGGATGCGTAACTTCCCGTTGGCTAAATTGACATTTCGCCGTCGTCGTCCGATCCACCGTTGAGTTGATTCTCCTTATCGGGGATCGTAGTTGCGTAACGGTCGCCTTTTTCGCGTTACCGATCGATCGTTTAATTACGCGCGTTTTGCCTCTCGATTCGTAGACTACCGTCGACGACACCGGCGAAAATATTTGGAAACTTTTGCTTCACTCGTTTGCGGTTTACCGCGAAACCTCTCATTTTTCACCGAAAGGAAGATCGGTAACTGTCGGGACATCGGTGGCGAACGGAAAACCGGCAAGAAAAAGATTGGCAAGTAACGAAACGACGGTAACGAAACGACGGTAACGAGGGAAAGGTTGGCAAAGAATGAAGTGCAGGAATCGTTATTGACGTCGAAGGGTGTTTGCAGAGACATTTTATCTACTCTGCGATGTTTTACTGCGACAAGAAGAATACGATTCGTGACAATATGCAAAACAGTGCTGTTTACACTCGAGGCAGAGACGCGTTTCGTGGCGCGGGACGTTTCCAACGCAACCTACCTTAACAGGCGAAAAATAACTGCGGGAGGTGGTCGAGATGAAAAGGCGAAATAAAAGGGCGAGATAAAAGTGAAAGTTGCGCGGCGGGGAAGGATAAAAAATGTGGGAGGAAGGGATGGAGGAGACAGATAAGAGTTTGCTTTTGCTCGGAGCCAGGTTCAAGGACGACCACACCCTGTCTGCTACCACCCTCATAACCTCAAAAACTTCTGCGCACTTCGTGCCTCGCTTCAAAGCAGCCCCGAAACTTCTACTTGCCGCGGCTGCTCATCGACTCCCTCTAATTCGTACTTTCCACAAAGGGTTTTATATACCGCCATGAATAACGCGTATTACGATAACTCGCGAAATTGTTCCTAAAACGTCGAAATCTATTTCACCGAGGTGAGAAAGCGACGAGTAAACGTAACGCGTTTTGCCAGGTAAACCAGCCAGTGACGTGAAAATCTGATGGAAATCGTTTTTTTGGAAAAGGAAAGCGATATTCGGCGAATTAAATCGCGTTTTAACGTCCAACAATGCCAAATCGATGGACGAAGCACCGTCAGCGAAGAATTTTTTTTCCAGTCCGTGAAGTAGAACCTGCGACCGTTTTAGACACGCGGTTAGTTGCGGAAGTAGAGCAAAATCGACTTTGCGAACTTACGCGGCTGTATAGCCAAAGCGTAAGTATCGCGATAAAGCGTCCTTATCAGTGGCGCGTAGTTCGCGATTCGCAGGCTACACCGCGTTGCCGAAGTACCAGTACCGATTCCCCGAACGAATTAAACCTGTCGTTAAAGGGAACCATTGTTTTTCCATTCGGGGGAAAAGGTTAATTATTGAATGCGAGAACCGATACGAGCGTAATTAGTCGTTCGCGCTAAAAGCTGGATTCTCCTCGAATAAACGGAGTTTGTTGTTAAAAAGTTATTGCTCCCTTTTCTTGAATAAAACAACGACGAGAGCGTATTAATCGCGGTGGAAAATGTGCCAGAGGTTTTTCGTGCAGTTGGCGGCAGTGTGGATGAGAAAAGTCGGGCGTTAAAAGGAGGACAGGGCCGTACACGTATCGCGACGTAACGAGAGCAGCGGATCGTCCTTTCGACCTTTCGTTGAACCCCAGAAATCGTTTTATAGCCGCGCGAGCCCGGTTACACCAACGCGGCAGGGCACACATGTTTGGTCTTATTACGAACACGTGTAGCATCGCGTGTGGCACGAGCAATCGCGCGCATATTACCCCCTGACTGACGTATGTCCGCGTGCGTTCGGCAGGCACGGCAGTGACCCATGCTCGAACTATCGCGTCGAAACGTTTCGTGCGGATTCAGCGTCTATTTATACGTAACGAGGAGACCGTCGTTTCGACGGCGACGATAAGCGCAGTCGCGATCTAGAAAAGATAATGCGATTCACGAGCGCCAGCTTACGATCGCCGACGCGACCGATCGTCGATCGATTACGGCAATCGGCGTGGATTGCGAGAAAGATCTGGACACAAGAAGCCCGAAAATACACATTTTCGAGCCGGACGCGCGTTATCAAACGCTCGAAATGATCACTCGACGCGATAAGCCGCTGATTTCCCGGAGTTACTTAATCGCTGTTTTTTTTTTTTTTATTTGTAAATTTATTTTTTTCGATAACATTCCGAAGATACGCACGCTCGTGACCGACGGAAGCGTAAACACAGACCCAACGATACGTCACCAACGTCGACATTTTGCGACACGCGAAAAATCGTTATTACGGCCATTGTTATTCCTTCTGCGACCGTTGCTTCTCGCAACGATTAACCGTTGCGGATAATGCCGATCGAAGCGTTCGTGTGCAAAATCGAAAGTGGAATGCGATTTTTTCTCGTATTTATGGCAAGCAGCGAGTTCCGACGCGGGATTGGACAAGGGAAAATTACAAAAAAGATCGGCAGTCTCGATCGGAAAGAAAAGGACGAAGAGTAGTTTCTCGTCGAATATTTTGGACAAGAGACAAAAAGTCGAGCGTTGAAAAACGGCGTCTCGCAGATTACGGGTGTACCTATCTGAGGTCGAGGGTCGCAAGCGATGCACTTTATTCGCGCCGATAAGCCCGCAGTCTCGCTTTCAGGATTAAAACGCGCCCGCCGCGTCGACGGTTCACGCATGAAAGGAAAACCGGAAGCGAGGCGTGAGACGGAGAAAAAGAAAGGAGATTCATGCGGCGTGCATCCTAATTATGGTATTGACAGTGAAAACACTAATGATAGATCGCATTCTCTTTGCGCAGCGAAGCAGGTGCTCCGCAAATCGAGGTCACTCAAGCCGCTGCGTGCATCGAATATATTTTTATCAGTGTGCAATTACTCGGAAATCTGCGGGGGAAAAAAAGAGTTGATGGATCGCGCCTGACGATTATTTTCACTTTGCTGTAAAATGTCTTCTTATCGCTCGATCGCATCGCGATCCTCGTCGGTGCTTTTTCGCGTTTTTCGTCCACTCGAGAAATCCGGGGACGAGCATTTTCAACTCGCAAGTGGTTTCGAATCGTGACGTTCGAGACGCGGGAATTATGTTAAACGATCGTTCCATGTTTCTTAACGGCGTGAGAATTCCGCTCTTCCTGTTCGTGCACTTCCACGCAAAGTCAATATTCGCCGCGGTAAGCTTTTCGTTTGTACAGCAAGTGTACAGCAACAACCGGCGAGCGAGTACGAAGGTCGGCGACTATAAGTTAGTACAGGATACCAAATGTATAAAGTTGTCTACGGTTTATTCCTTCTCGAACGGACATTCCGATTTAAATGTTAGCAATGTGGTAAATGAAATAATTTCGACGCGACGTACATTCTTTACCCTGTTGAAGTAATTGGTTACTGTATTTTGTTCAATGTTTCGTACACGCGGTAATGGGCTGCGTACGTAATTCGTTAACGTTTTAAATTTAGTCGCAAATGACGGTACGTGTTTTGGGAAGGTACGTTAATTAACTTACGTACGTTATTTTACTAGAAATTAATTAACGTACTTGGCAATATGTAACGAAGTTCAAAATTAATTCCTTACTATTACGTTACATTACACCGATAGTTTGAAGAAAGACATGTGCGATATGCCACTTGTAAATTTCTCTCTTTCGACTGTTTGATTTCGACGAATGACTCAGTTACGGGAATTGGAATAATTCTGGTTGGGTTATGCCGCGTGTAAAGATTTAATAAATGTTTTCATGCGGCGTCGATCGGCGCGCGCGCGCGCGGTTGGAAGCGGATTCCTCACAACAATTGAAAAGCGATTGTTTCGTCAAGTAGCCGAAGTTTTTCGAACGTCTCGTCTATGATTACGCGGCGATCGTGCTTTCCACGCCCGTGACCAGAGGAGCATCGATCCGGATCTTCGTGAATCTTTCAGTTCGAAATTACACACGGAGCTCGTAAACTCGGCTCGACTCGCATGCTCGTGTACGCGGCGCACCTGGACGAGCTACGTGCTCGTATTTTATTATTTGTACGCTGCAACGCAAAGTACCAGTCTTACTTTTCTCACGACGAAAAGGAAGAAAAGACGATCGAGGGCGGGACCATGACCCTCCACAACCTATCTCACCCCCGAAGAACGGCAGAAGACTTTCCGCCGCTCGCCTCCCGCCACTCCCGGCCAATTATTTTCAGCCTGGCTATTTCTTTGCGAACGCTCATTTCGCATCGACAATTAGACGAAGTTTCTGCTGAATAAACAAAGCGCCGAGACTTTCAACTTTTCTTTTTCCACCGCTCTTCCACCCATATCGCACACCGATATCAGCGTTTCTAACACACTCTATTTCACGCTTCACCTATATACCTTTTTTTCGTGTCTACGAATATGTCGTGTCCTTGAGTTAAGCGTCACCGGTTACGTGTTATTACGGTCCTCAAAGAAGACAACATTTTTATCCTGACAAGTTCGGATCTTATTCGACCTTGAAAACGACGTTGGCGCGGCTGATGTGTCAGGGCCGACCCTGTCCGCTAAATTAAATACCTAAACCTACGCTTTCCCCGCATTTCATTCTACTTTTAACACTTTAACGTTCTTACGCGTGACCAAGATTCTTTTTCCTGGCGCCGGCAAGTCTCCCGTATAGATGTTACCATCTACCGTCGGCGTTTTCAAATGGATCGTCAAACGTTTCGTTGTACCGATCTCAATGACCGTTAATTCTGTCCTCAACTTTCGCGATATCAACGCGGTGTCACCGGACGATATAGTATTAACAATCCCCATCTTTCGTTTTGGCCATCGAGGATACCCAAACTCGAGACCCACTCCGAAATGACGAGCTCCATTTGAACAGGGAGCGGAGATGGGGCAGGTAAATAAGACGAGCAAACTGTTCCGTTAAGTGCTTTCCCTCGATTTTTCTCCGAGAGTCATGCCGCGGCAAACTTTTTGCGAAGATGGTCTCTGTGTCAGCTCGCCGAGGGTTGGCCCTACGACAGGGGCGGCAGAAAGGGGGAAAAGGGTCAAAGACGACGGATCAAGGCCACAGAGGGTGTTTTTGCGCAGACATGACGGATGTCCCCTTGAGGTAGGACGAAGTTAGGGAGGTCGTTGAAAGGACACGGCGTAGACAATAAGGGTAGGGGTAGGTCAGCACCCACGCACTCATTGAAATCAATATCCAGACGAAGAAGCCGACGCCTAGAATTTGTTCTGCACGGCCTACCACGCCTTCGAGGCGAGCCTTTAGGGTCTAGTGCGGAAACGATAAGCGGGAACTAAAACGCAATTGCTGCGAGCGATCAAACTCGCGGGGAAATATCGAGTTACATGCCCATCGGGAATGTAATTCTTTTCCTGCGAACGGTGACGCAGTGATCTTCGTTTTCTGCAATATTTGATCCTTCCCAAAACAAACGTCCCGTTGCATAATTCAACGTGGTCAGTGCAGTTGATATTTACCGATTAGAGCAGTTTCTGGTGCCTGGGTTATTCGACTGCCAAATCCACCCAACTCTCCAATTTCTACGTTTGCGTTACGAAATTACGCGCCATTTAACAATTTATCGGACGAAATTAAACGGATAATTCAATTAACAAATTTTAACTCGCACGTTTCCAGTTCTCACCGGATATCAGTTATACACATTTTGAGTATATTTCTTCCAGTCATTTGTAAAGTACGTAACGAGTTCCGTTTCATAAATGAGGATAATGAAACTAATTGCTTAATTCCAGATCATTATGATGCCTCGATAACAATTTACAATTGAATGTCAGTAAGTTGAATATTTGGACAGGTATACACTCCTCTCGAAAACACGTTGCACGTACACAAACCTTGGCTCATTATTCAAAATAATAACTTATCATGATTCTACCGATAAAGCTGGCATAACTTAGCTTTGGTTGAGAGGCATGCGACATAGTTAGATACTTATCGACATTTTGTTTTAATACAAAAGGCTTCTGAATGACCTATATAAACAGTATCAGAATGCTCAGGAAAGCATTGAAATGGACTTCGGTGCAATGGGAAAGAGCAGAACTGATCTATAGAATAACGGGAACGATGTGTGCCAATGAGTCTTTAACTGCCAGTAAACTTTTCGAAATGTAATGATTTGCTTACGCAGACAAAAAAATCAATCTATCAAAGTATCGATCGAATTTTCAATTTATCGGTTTTAAAGGAATATCGAATAAAGTAGTACAATGTAGTTATATAAATGTAATGTAGCATAACAGTGTCAATTTTGGAAATCTCAATTTGCTATTTTTTAACGAAATTTCTTGATTTCCGCCAAAGTCGAGCGCAGATTGAAATGTCAGCGCTTCTTCAAAAGCGCGTTAAACCGCGTAGTCACCGACTACATCGTTGGCCACGTTTCTGCCAAATTTGTGCACACTTTTGTCGCAGTCTGAAATAATTCAGCCGGAAGGAGAGAGAAAGCGAAAGGAAGCGTGGATCGAGGGTGGCGTCGCTTTGGTCGAGCTCTCGCTATTTTTACTTAACGCCTCGAGGAGTTGTTTCTTATGCGCTCGCGTGATTGTTGCATGTGCACGGTGGATCATGGCGAAGGAAGAGCGAGAGCAGGCACGACGTGACGACGCAGGGGGCGCCGAGGGGGGCGGCTAAGTAGTGGTGGGTGGGGGTATCAAGAGTAGGAAAATTCAGGTCGCGCCTTGACACACTTGCACTTACCACGTGCATCGCGTGCAATACGCATGTGCGCTCTCCGCGTCGAGATTCGCGATGCGCAATATCAAAACAAAAGCCACCGCCGCGCCGTCGAATTATCACTTTCGACGGAGAAACGAGGAAGACGCTGGCGGAGAAACGAAGCGTTCTGCAGAAGCGCCGTTCACAGGCGACAAAAAATTGTCGCCGTTGTCGTGCCCGAGCACAGGCCAACAGAAATAACATGTTCTTCGGATCCCCGAAATTTGGCCGGGCGGTATATCCCCCTCCTTCGATGACTTCCAGATAGTTCGTTTTTTCACAGTCGGCAATTCCGGCGTGTCGATTACTAGAGAAGAGAAACCGAAAAGCGCGTCGAAACCATCGAGAAGATTCCTCGACGAAAAGCGACAACGAAGCCGGCGTGTGCTCGCGATCATGCACATTAGAATTTCCGGAACTTTCGTTTCAAGGCAACTCGACGGAAAAGAGAGTAGAGCGCGAAGGGAAGACGACGGATCGGGTGTTTCTACCGAGACGAGTCGGATCCGAGAAGAGCAGCGGGACAAAAACTATATAGTTTCACTGTCCGCTCTTACCGCGTTGCGCGCGAATTCGCGCGACCCGAGAATCATCAGGCTCGCAGCGCAAATTCACTCGGCGATCTCGATTTCTTTCATCCACAACGAGAAACGTTGCTATTACTGACATCGTTCATTTTAGAAGGAAAATCAAGTTTCTCGTTCAATTTATTTACATTTATAATTCGGCACGGTCCAATGCCCGAATTACACACCAGTCTGCTTGCGCGCATGAATAAAATATGAACATTTTTATAGATAAATTCATAGTCGGTCTTGACGTAAATTGTTTTACGTTTACGGTGAAAATTACTTTCTTCGCAGCAGTTACGCCAACGGATACGTTTGAGGTGTACCTGGTTGGAAAAAAAAAATTGTCTCCTTTTAAAGATACCGGTAATTAATGTATTTAATGGTACCGTAAGATGGAACACTTTTTGATGAATAATTCCACACAATTTTGCAACCTCGTACGTTTCATTTTAAATCGC
>JABFPT010001981.1:10278-21132 GCA_022817245.1 Nixonia krombeini
AAAAAAAAAATTGTCTCCTTTTAAAGATACCGGTAATTAATGTATTTAATGGTACCGTAAGATGGAACACTTTTTGATGAATAATTCCACACAATTTTGCAACCTCGTACGTTTCATTTTAAATCGCTGGTTTTTCCAGCCGTTGCGCTTCTGTTTCATAAAGGTATAAAAAGATCTCGTTTCGATAATTCTCGAACATTAACTTTTGTCAATCTATTAAGAGAAGATGAGACATTAGCGCTATCTAATCTTTTGCATAATAGATTGTCGATTTCTCATTTAGATAACCGAAAGATAACCGATTGACACGTTTTTCCATATTTCTGCTCATGTTTTATTTTTTCAACGGGTCAGATTTTGATTCCTTTCGAATCGTGAACCACTTTTGCATCGCACTGTTCGTCGCTTGCGTCAATTAACGTATCGAACGTTGATTTAATGAATCGTTTCGGCGTACGAATATTTCAGCAGTTTGCGATACGCGCAAAAGCTGTATTGTGAGAAATCTCCATTAAACAGCGATACGTTAAGTGTCACGCGTAAAAAATGCGCGTAAACAAACCTTTGAGCGACGAAAGTAGGTAATGTGACGGAAAATTTCAAATTCTTTTTTTTAACAAAAAGTCATTTCATCCTCGACCAGTTTGGTAAAATCCGCCGAAAACGCGAAATGCGGTGCGAACAGTTCTGCGAAACGAACGATGATGAGATATAAAATGAATGTTGACAATTCAACCCTAACCTACCCCAACCCAGACAAAAAAAAAAAACGCGATTAATTTCAAGGACCGTTAATTGAGTTTACCGTACAAAATCGCTCGCGGTACAATTCCAGCCAACGTGAACATTACTCGGGACAAAAATAGCCGTAGTAAGAAATTCCGGGGAAACGAGATAACGCGTTAATGTGGAGAAAAAGGTCGGTAAGAACGGTAAAATCGATCGTCGCGATAGAATGAAAAACGCGGTAAAGGTGGACGGCGAACGAGGCGGATTTTACTGGGACGAGTTTCTCGCCTGAGTTTCCGGTGGCGGAGACGAGTGAAAAGGAGCCGAGGTATCGAGGAAGATACGAGATCCGCGGAGTGACACCGCACGGCGATGCAACGCGGCGAACTCGGGTAGTCGTCCTATCTAGGCCAGGGCTAGCATGCACGCGTTCGCCTGAGTACGAGCGAACATATTCATGCGAGCGTGCGTGCGCCGGCCGTGAGTGCGAGAAGGACGGGACGATTAGGCGACTCGCCTTATGCATGTGCATGTGTCAAGCTATGCCCATATGGCGCGTCGTCTCGCGCGTCTGCATACCTACTTGGCACTATCTCCTTAACTAGAAGGATACCTGTTTAGCTAATGCATGCCGCACGCGTCTCACTTTCGATTCGCAGTCGAACGCACCGTCGATTCGGAATTGCGAGAATCGAGAAGACGGACGTCACCGACGTCGATAATTGTTAATAGCAAAAACGCCGGATGTCGCCGTGGAATCCACGTTTGGACGGTCTTTTTTGTTTTTTTTTTTTTACAATCGAATTGTACGAACGAACGATAATAACGGAAACGCGCGTTCGCGAGTGTAATTGCGGTACGAACGAACTCTCCTAACGATCTTTTATCGATTCGTGGACTCGAGAATTCGTCGATACGCCGCCCCGGACGAGTTATCGTATTGCCGGCGATACGACCGGGAAAGGTCGCCGCTGCGCGATTACGCATTTACGGTTAATGAGCTTTGCATTGAATTCTACAAAACGTTTTGGGATTTTTTCTCATATCCATTTCCTCGTCGTCGAACGAATCGACTACGGCGTACGACGAAAGCTGTGAAATTAACTCTAGGTGCCGTATAGACGTAAATAATTATTCCCACGAATGATAAATTAGTATCGCGCGAAATGCATATTACGGCACTTTTTATCTTGCTAATTTCGTTATCGCAACGTAGGTTATTGTTTTCATTCCCGCTAAAATGTCGATCGAGAGATACGGTTATGCCAAATCGTTATCACTGTTCGACAAACATTGATCGATAGAAGACCGGTATCCGATTATTACGTAAACCAATACGAGAATGAAATCTGTATCGTCTTAATTAAAACCCATTTCTCTATATTTATTTTTATTCTTGTTGTTCGCGAAAGCGTTTGTTCGTACGGAAAAGTTATCGGGTACTTGACGCACTGCTCGGTAGGAATATCGGATACTGATAAAAGTCTGTGTATGCTAAGCAACGGCTGTCGCAGCCTTTTTATCGAACGAGCGTGCACCGCGCGGGATTCATTACACCCAAATTAGTCACGACCTCTGATTGACACACTTGACAGAAACGAGTCCGTTCGTTTCCCAGCTTCGTCTTTCCCTTATTATACATGTCGTTAAGCAGTCATGACGAACGATGGTTATCGTTACTGCATAATTGTCCGGATAGTGTACCGCATCATTATTATTATGATTATCATCAATCGACGTTACATTGTGCGAAACCCGATAAACTATTACGCAACGATTGGCGAAACGAAAGTTTCATTGAAAATGCAACTCGCTGAGGGAATCGCATTTGGTAATGGCGCGTATAAGAAGGCGAATGTGTACATGGCAAAAATGACAATAAAGCGTTAAATAGCGTAGCTGGAGCGCGCGTTTATATACGGCGAACGATATCGTCGCTATAAAAGGCACGATTTGTAGAATCTGGACACGCGTTCCTCGCATCCTAGTGCAAGAAAGAGCATCGAACGGCTCGAGTGTCGAAGCCTTCCTCCCCGCCGCCCCCTCCCTCCTCACAGGCCCGCATTCTTCCTCTTCTGTCTGCCTCCTCTCCTCCTCCCCCTCCCAACCGCCCGTCCATCTTTTTTTGCGCGGCTTTAAAAATAGGTCGACCGCGGTCACCAGGATGTGCATCGACTCGCTGACAACCGCTGACTCGCCGACTCGGCCGTATCCAGCCGATTCATTCAGCCGCGCAGCCTCCGTCATCGAGATCGGCCGAATAACATCCGACCGGCCGCCGACGAACGATCTCGAACGATGGAATCGCTCGTTTCGGGCAATTCGTTGCAGCGGGCGCGAGTGTGGAAATGCGTCCGAAAGCGGCCGGGAGGGGAAGCGCGGGTGCGCAGCCTTGGACGGAGAAAGTGGAGGCTCGCGAGCGGCGAAGGAGGAAGGGCGAAAGATAAGTAGGAACTCGCGGAGTCCATAGTTTCGGGCTCCTCTATGGGTTAGCGCGGTGGCTCGTAGTCGTGCACAATTGCAGTCGCCGAGGAAGACTGGCAGGGGGAGAAGCGAGAGAGGCTCGGATAGGAAAGAGACAACGCAGTGCGTTAGCGGTAGCGGGGAGAGGCAGGGGCGGAGGGAGGGGAGGAAGGGTAGGCCTTGGGAGAGTTCGCTGCACCTCCCGTCCATGCGGCCGTCCTGCGCCCCTCGCCTCCTTTTCGTACCGTCTCCTCCTCCATCAACGAATCCGACTTCCCCTTTCTAAGTCGCCAGTGAACGATGCAGCGTGCTGCGCCTGTGTTGCACACGCGCTCTTCCATGCGTGTGCACGGGCTGGCGATGTGCGCGTCGATGCACGTATCATACGTACGAACACCGCCGCGTATCGCTCTCGAGTAATACCTGGATCGTGAAGAAAAAAAAAAAGGAACGGAAAAACGACGGGTATATATATACTAATTAAATTCAACCAGTTGAAAAGAAACTATTTTTATAAATAACGTTTCCTGTTTCCCGCTAGTGTACCGAGCGAAGGACAAACGTACATTTTATGCCTTTTCAGCTACGATCTCACGATCGCGCTCGTTAGCTTCGTCAAAGAACTGTTGTACTGTGCTGCTCGCTCGATACATTTCGCTCGAACGAAAGTTGCCGAAAGCGAGCGAACCGAGACCGCCTTGAGTTGATACGGATACGTGGCGCAATGAACGCTTCTTAATTGAAAAATTTCGCACAAATGAGAAATGGCGGATCACTGACGTTCCATTTCCGCAGATTATCCGATCAATATTCCGATACCGACGGTCATATTGTTGGAAGTAAGAAATCGGGGATTGATTAGAAAGTAAGCCGGCGCGTAATTACGCATATGTTTACCGACCTACCAGCGTTATTAGTTTATAATGCAACAAACTCGCGTTAAGCGGATATATCGGGTTGGCAAGAAAGTAATTTCGGTTTTCTACGTTTTATCCCACACGAAAAACCGAAATTACTTTCTTGCCAACCCACTATCGCGTATCGCGCTACAAATATGCGAATACAACTTGCAGTATTGCGTATTCTCATGTTTTTTCTTTCTCTCGTTTCAAAACTGGCGGCACCGTCGTCGCGAAAGTGGCGCCCTCTCGGATAAAATTACTTAACACGAGTGTATTGTTTACTTTACGAACTACGTAAAGCAAATGAGAGTTCGCTGCTTTTAGCAGGAAAGGAGAGAAAAAAGTGAGGAAATACAGCTACGGCGGTGAAGTAAATTCGCACATGATCCTTAATTAATAAAATCAGCTCTGCGGCGATGAGTTACTCAGCTCGTTTGTGGAAAATGTCAAATTTATCATTGTAAAAAAAAGAACAGTTTACTTATTTACGTATAGATCAGATGTTAATTTATTGCTAATTTATTTATAGACAATTATACGTAAACGATACATACATACGAACGTTGTAATTGTATGTTTATTGAGACAATTGAATATTCACTTGTCCACATTACGTGACATTTGCGAATGCTGTGCGCATGCGCACACCGTACGAAATATTTAACCTCTTCAGAGAAGATTTTTTACATAGCGAGAACAAAAAAATTTGTTTGTTCCACCACGATTTACTTACTTTACATCTATAGTAGATCGAAAAGCAAAGGCAATAGGGAAACCAAATAAAAATGCACAAAAACGGAAAACAATGCACGGGTCAATGATGGTAATTATAATTTAAAAAAAAAAACTAAACTTCAATATATTTGGCCAAGGACGTCAAGAGGTTGATATATCACAAAGACGAAAGTATCGCGCCGTTTGTAAAAACTCCTTTACACTTTCCTCGCGAGTGAAGTATAATGCTGCCGAAAACGTATTTATTTAAACGCGACTGTTACAATTACGTAATATGTATGCGCGAATTACACGCGTATTTCCCACAGGCGTCGTGCACGGCCAATATCCACATCGAAATGAATCTCTTCACTTCCATGCAAATGCCACGGTGCTTCTCTAAACGGGGTGATTCGACACACACGCGTATCTCCACGTCATTGGCGAGCATCGCCGCGAAATTAACTCTAATTTAATCGAACAAAGTGACCGGGAGTTCTGTCGCTAATAAGACAATTTTGACGGGAGCGTCTATATATTACACTAGCGAATGCGGCAGCAGCGGCAATTAAGCAGCAGCATCCGAATTATAAGCGCCGGGGCGCGATCATTCAACGCAGAATTAATGTCGCGACACGGTCATACGTAGACGAGAGCACGCGGAGGTAAAGGACCTACCTCGAGGGGAGATCCGACCACGAGGATGTATACGTTACACATATCGCCTCGGCTCGAGGCAAGTGTGACACGTTTTGAAAGTGATACATCCACGGCTCGCTCGCCTCCCGTCACAGGCCTCGCGTTACCCTTACGTACAGGAACCAAAGCGCGCGCGCGCGCAATGCTTATGCCCGCGATATATTACGCGGGCCCGTGACCCTTGAAACCGCGAAACCTCAACTGCGGGATTAAAAAACTGAGCACAGGCATTTCCGTTATTCGGGAAATACCCGGGCAGAGTATTTTCGCCGCTGGAAAAATGTCTTATCGCGCGACTCAGATATTATTATCGATGCGACCGGTATTCGATAACGCGGGCGCTGTTGTTGTTTATGGACGCAGCGATCGAACGTTCGATCAATGGACTGATTAAATGTATCCAATTATGCTGTAACAAAAGGTGTAGAATTATCGAATCAATTCATACATTCCTCCGCGAGCGTAATCAGCGGAGTGCCGAGTGTATCTCCTCGATCGAGATGCTTACAATGAAACAATCGATACGAGCGATACGCCACCAGTGAAATGGTGAAATGATTTGTGCCTGTCTTCCGGAGCGCTCGTTATCTCGCTTTATCTATCCACTTTCGTTTTCACGATTTTATGACGTTACGTCACTCGGCACCGGCGTTTGCGTTAAATCACCACCCCCGACCTCCGCGTTCCCCGCATACGACGGTGAAATGGAATTTTTCAACAGAGAGACACGTGGGGGGGGGTGGCGGGGGGGGGAGTTTCGTTCGAGACGCCGTTTCGCAGTTTTCGACGACCCGTTGGAATCGAGTTTTGTGGAAAAAAAAAAGAATATGGAATGGTTTTGAGTTCGCAGAAGACGCAAAGGCGCGCATGCGCGATAGAAAGAGAGAATCGGGAGACTGATATAGACATCGATCGTAAATCTGACAGCTAATTATCGATAAGCTGACGTTGTTGTTTAGAAGCGAAGAATTTGAGGAATGTCTCGCGCGAGAGCGACTTTATCCGCCGGCGAATCGCAACAGCGAAATTCGTCCGTGTACATCGATAAACGAATAAATCGTTATCGCGAAAGTTTTGCAAACTCGGTTTTTCCAACGGAACGCGAAACGCGCTTCCTGCGGACGGGTGTGAGCCGAAGTGCGCGCTCTTGTTGCTCGGTTGTCGGCGGTTCGAGCACATTGTAGACTCAATAAAGGGAAATATGTTTCAAACAAACAATGAAGTTGCGCCGCGGCCGACCGGACGTACGTTCTCCGTGGGTTTGCTGCACGCGCGCGTGCATGAGCGCGCCGCCGCAGTCGGTAGACGGGACGAAGATTCGCACGCCAAAACGGACCTTGGAAGCCGATCGTAGCGGACCGGGGGAATCTTTCCGGTTCTCGCGAGCGTTCCCCAGGGGTATCTTCTCAGCGTCCTTGAATAGTCGCGAGGCTCCTTCACGGTTCCTGCCACTTCGAGAACCGTCGCCCGTCTCTCTCCGACTCGGCCGGATGAAGATGTTACGTTCTCGCGCCGCATAATGCAAAGCGGACTGCGCGCCTGGTTAATTGCATTACATTTTTCGCCCGACGAAATCATCGCGCATACCTCCCCACCCGTGCTCGTAAATTTTCCGGATAGAGAAATCCTCTTGTCCTCGAATTCGCAAAATGCGTCGCGTTTTCTAACAAATTGATAAAAATTGCAAAAAAAAAAAAAACAGAAAATTGGAAAGATTTGCAGCCGCGTTAGTAACATTTGTCGCAAATTCGACAACTCTCGCGTTCCGCAATTAATCGCGTAGATAACGAAAGCGCTAATAAATAATTGCCGATTAGATATCGCGCTGTCGTGAAAAAAGCGAGTTTTTAACTCGAGCGGACTATACGCGGTGTAGCATTCCCAGCCGCGTAATTACACTGTCGATTTCACAATCGTCCGTTCGATGAATTTCTTCTTTTAATTATAAGTATAACACGCGGGCCGCGCTATCGGATCGCCGTTGCGTACGTGTTATCTGCGCGAGAGTAAAGTGCCTCCCCGTCCATTAATATCCGGCGAGCGCCCTTATTAAACGACTTATTACGGGAAATAAGAAAAGTCTGAGAGAGACCGAGCGAGCCGCGTCCTGTGTGCACGCGGTCGCCTCTGGTAGGGGCATCTCGCGCGCACCTTGCCGCAACAGAGGCTAGCTTTAATTTCTCGAGGAGAAACAGGGAGAATGCTGAAAAGTCGTCGGGGCGGGGGGAAGGTGGATAGCGGGGAGGGAGGGGAACGCGCTCGATGGTATTAACCGGCTATTCAGGCCGAGACTAACGCGCACTTTTCCTCGACACGTTTCTCCGCGGTGCGCTCTCGGAATCGTCATCCTCGTCATCGGCGCACGACGCTCTTTTCCTTTTTCTTTTTTTTTATTCCTCCTTCCTCTCCTCTTTTCCTTCATTTTCCCTTAATTGATATCTACCGGCCCATGTCACCGTTTGCGAAACGCCGCGGCGGCAATTATCGGCGAAGACGCCGACTCTCATTTCGATCTCGTCCCGCTTCCGAACGCTAATTAAACTTTATTGCATCCCCGCTCCGTTTTTCTCGCTCGCGCGACGAGTTTCCCCGCGTGCCTCGGCCACATCTTTCCTTTTTCCCCTTTTTTTTTCCTAGCGCGAAAATAACCTCGTGAGAGCGCCGTTGGCTCGCAGTCGAAAACTATTCCCCTGCTCGCATATGCATGTGGGACGAGTGTTCGGGGTACAGAGGTTACGCGGTATTCGCCTTCCTCCCCTTTTTGCGAAGCCGGAGTGGAGGGGGAACGTTGCATCCAGAAACTGCACCGAGTTTCGCGGCTTTATTTATTTTCCTCCTCTCCTCACCGGCCAGGACGGCAACTCGGTTACAAAAATATTCTTCCTCGTGCGTTGAAGAAGCCCCGGTTTCGATACTTCCCGCTAAACGTTGTTCCGCCGTGAAACCAGCCGTTGGCGAACCGCGTTTATTAATAACGAATATACGGTATGGCGTTCGCGTGTAATGAGTTTCGTCGGGTGTCAAAAGAGGAGAAATAACAAGCGATCGTGGAAATTGATTCGAACGGCTGGTCTGAAACGTGTAACGCGGATCGCGAACTATTACAGTTAAGGAATAAAAAAAGTAGCTGGAAACGATCGAATTAATAATTCATATGTAATATGACAAGCGAGCGCTCCGAAGACCGTGGGCTGGAGGTATCAAGTATTGAGTGGTGTGCACACGCGCACGCGCTTCTCTCGTGCATGTGCACGCGCGTCGCCGTCGAAGATGCGCGAGATAAGATATTCTTCGGAAATCGGCGCGATCTACACTTCTGTCGATGTGGCCCCGAGCGGCAACATCACGTTCGCGTAATATCACGGAATGGCGTAGAAAATCGTTGCGGCGGATAAAGACGGACGAGCTCTCCGTTCGAAAATGAATGACGCGCGAGCAACTCGGTCGACCGTGGTTGATCCGCGTGAATTTCGCCGGCTAAACTCGGATAAAGAGAACGCGAAAAAGTTACGTCGTCGAAATTTATCTCCGGCCAGATAAGCGTTACGATCCTGCACGCTTTTCGTGCGTTAGTCGGGTTGCACTTCGGATGCGATCTCTTTCTATCCGGTCGAAATGTAAAATTATGCAACGGGATCGGGCGGGCCGATATCGGACGATTTAATTAAGCGCGAGACCGTACGGCCGCTTTCGAAAGATCGAAGGCTCTTGTAATTACGCGGTTTATACAAACATTGTGAAACTGCCATTTCACCGAATCGCCTCGCAATTGGACCAATTAGTACGATTTCCCGCTTTATGAAGCCAGATAAAATTCGGCCATTCGAAATACGCGGTTTCACAACTGCGCCGCGTGCGCGGGCGCACGAACGTAAATGAGTTCTTTTCCCATAAAGAAAAACCGGCTTATCGGGCCAGATAAGAAATTATCTTGTCTTTCCTCTTCTTACATACTTTGTCTAGACATCAAACTTCGATTCGCCGGTCGGAAAAGCAGTTCCGACTGTAAATGACTCCACGTTGACGGGAATCCGTAGCCGATGGTTACGAGTCCGGATCACCGCTGTCCATAATCTTCTAAACGCGAACGTGAAATATCGCGCGGTCTTGATAACAGGATTAAATGTCGCCGTAATATCGACTTACAAAAAATGTATATCTCAAGTAAGGAAAAAAGAACGATTTAATACAGACTGCAGTTCTGCATTCTCGTAACGACAAAGTACATTACGGTGATTTACAGCCGCGGCAAATGTACTTGCCGCGTGGCGAAATTTTCCAGAGGACATGTATTGGACATTCTTTTGACATCGGTGGTAACTGTTCTTTACGTTTCGAGTTATCGCCGGTAGAAGTCGAATTTTAATTATTCAAAAAAGGCATGCGAGCGCGCCAGTCCCCTTTTTCCAAGTCTATTGATATGCCCTAAAGCGAAGACCGGCGCTACAAATCAATGTCCTTTTCCCGCGGGGTAACCATAATACCCCACCGCTCGGAAACTACTCGATTGCGAGTACGCCAGCGTGCGTTTATTCGCCGCGAAGGTATTTCGCGGATTTCTCGCCCGCTGAACGCGAGATATCACAACGATTCGCAAAAATCGTCCCTGAACCTTAATCGACCACACGCATCCCCGCAGCGGCGAGGAAGGCTAAGAAGCAGACGGTGCCATCCGCGAGGAATCGAAAGAAGCAAGAGCGGCGGCGGCGGCGGTCGGGGTGTTCCTTGCGTCGCGGCGTGTTGCGGTAGGCTACGCACCATGTGATAGTAAATAAATGAGTACCCGGCATTCGGCGTGCGTGTGCGTGCGTGTACGCGGCCACACTCGCGTGTTTTGACGGGCGACGGGAGATTGCGAGTGCGCGCGCGCGCGCCGCTCACCGAGCGGTTCCGAGTCGCGGCGAGCGCGGCCGAGGCTGCACTCTTGGTTTCGTTCGAGCCGGAGAGAGAGGCATAGAGGGGGATACGGAGCGAGGGAGAAAGAGAGGGAACGCGAGCGGCGAGAGTGGGACGGCGAGCTAGGCGCGGCCCGTTGGTGCGAGAAGGACGGTCGCCGAGGCGGCGCGGCGCGGCAAAAGGAGAAACAGAAGAGTCGGGGGACAGAGAGCGACGTAGGAAGAAAGAGAGCGGGCGAGAGGAGGATGGGTAGAGCGGGACGTGGCATGAGGATAGTGGTGTGCGTGGATGACAGACGTGAGTACATCGGTCGGTTCGTGCATGAACCAGAGATTAGTTCAAGTCTACAATGGACGGAAACATGACACATCAAGACGTAATGTAGTGAAGTACAAACCGAGCTGATGTGTGTTGCACAATGACACACACGAGAGTAACGTTGGCCATGGCT